>SCDY01000502.1:0-68773 GCA_004143825.1 Drosophila micromelanica
CTTCGGCAATTTCACGATTGACGGCCTCATTATATTTTCTTTGATAGAAAACATCGCTATCGACCACCGCATGGTGGAGCGCTCGCTGACCCGCCTTCAGGTTCTCCAATATCTGGTTAGCTCGCGTTACGCGCTTCTTCCGATTCATGTCGTCTTCCAGTTTCACTTGTTTCTCCCTGATTTCAGCCTCCCTCAGTTCTTGATCAAGCTTCGCCTGCTTCTCCTCATCTAAGGTCTGAGCACCGACGTTTGTGAACCGGCTGCAGACCCAGTCGCTGCCTTTCTTCAGGTATCGCATATAGCGATCATCCTCCTCCTTTGCGGCCAGAGCCGCATGCTTCTTATCCATGCGGGATCTGGCCATAATGGCTTCATAGCGCGGGGAACTTAACACGACCGGGAAAATCCTGCGATTATCCAGAAATCTCACATTTCCGGGCGGAGCAGAACAAGCCATGCTAGTCAGCATTATGAATACCGTAAATATATAATGGTTTATAGTAATGGTGTATGTAAATAACTTGAAATTATATTTGTGAGAAGATTATGCTGCTTCCATTTGAAAGTATATTAATGTACTACTCTTTACATACATTTTTACGGCACAACAAGTACGACGTAGTAGTAAGGAGTACTTTGTGTGAACTTAAATTATATATTCAAAATTTATGTAGTTTTTATATTTTTATATTTATTTTTGTTTTTATATTTTTGGTTTTAATTAAATGATTTTATTCTATTATTGGTTTTCTCTTCATTCCCGTCTGCCGAGCCTTGTAACTTTCATATTCGCAGTTTTTGTGTGCTGCCTCAGATCCTTTTTATCAGAAACCGACCACAGGAGTGCCCACCCTTCGAGGCACTAATGAGCATTAGCTTTTGTTTTGGGTTGAAATATTGGGTTACAAAATATTCTAGCAAGCATCCCCAACAAGAGGTTGAGCTAATTATTAAATTAGCTGTTGGGTTTTATTTTGGGTTTGCTTTTGTCATTTGATACTGACAATTAGTTTAAGCTTAAGCAATTTTGTAATACACTATTATCATGTTCCAATAGTTTTCTTTTTTATTACAATTTAAACAGTTTTTACTATGCTTAAAATAAAGTTAAAAAAAATGGTTGATTATTTAATTCAATTTACTATTTAATTTAAAAGAAATTATATAAACTGATGAAAAAATGTTTAATTTAATTTTTCTATATTTGTAATCGAAAAAAGAAAAAAAAAAAATATATATATATATGTTTATAGATATATAAAGATTCTTCAGATAAATTAGTTTGGGTAACTAACACAAATAAATTTAATTTGTTTTTAAAATAGTTCAAAAAGAACATTTAATATATATGCTGTAAGGGTATTCAAAGTGATTAAACTACAATGTATTTAATTTTCAAAACAGAAATTTTAATATTTGATGGGCTTTTGTGACTATAATCAGAATAATTCTTGAAATTCTCTGCGTTCTTTTTGCGGCTTATTTTATTAAAATAGTATATCTTTGCGTCTCTTTGACTGACAATGTCTTGTTAGCCAAATTGGATTTAAGTTGGTTAATTCTACATACTCAATATGCTTATATGCTTGTGTGTGTGTTTGTGTGTGTGTGTGTGTGTATGCACACTTCAGTTTTGGCAGCGCTCGCCGCAAAGTGTAAGCCAAAAAGTTAAAAAGGGTTATCACTGCGATATCGCAGCATCCACGCCCCGATTGTGTGTGTGAGTGTGTGTGTGTTGGCCTGGTTAAGATTTTACCCTTCAGCGCACATTTGGCTGTAAATTTTGTCTTATTTTTTTTTTGATATTTTCTCTGCTTGTGACGTTTATTATATTGCATTATACATATTTGTATTTATGCGCGTTGTGGCGGCATTTTTTGACTCTGCGATGGAGCTTTAAATACAAAATACACATACATATATAGATAGCAGCACGTGCGTGTGTGTGTGTGTGCTAATTTGAAACGCGGTCGCATGACGCTTGGATCTCTCTCTCTCTCTCTCCCTCTGCGGCTTGTATGTCGTTGACATGCAGTGTGTGTGTGTGTGTGTGTGTGTGTGTGTGAGTGCGCGTGTGTGTGGCAGGATTTTTCGGATTTATTTTAATGCGTTTACATTCGGTTCAATATGGCATAGCTCTGAGTACACATGTTACTGTGTGTGTGTTTCATGATTGTCTCTCACACTCTCTCTCTCTCTTTCTTTCTCTGTCGTACGCCCAATTTATGAATTATTTATCGAAATATATAGAAATCAACAACAGCAACAAAAAGCAGCAAAAAGCAACCACAGACAAAAAAGTTTGCCATTGACTTTGACAGCTGTTTAAACTTGTGTTCTTTTCGCAAATATATGTTGAATTTATTGAAAGAAAAAAAATACATTTTAAAAGCCGCAATACAATGAATACGAAAAGCATTCTAAGTAGACAAACAAAATTTCGACAGCAGACAAACAATTACCAAAAGTAGGCAGCGGAATTTTGGTAAGAGCTAAAGTTCAATTTTCAAATTGCTTTACGATCTAAGTAGAATTATTAAAACAGATAACCCAATGCTAACACAGGTATTTTTAATCTTAACAAAAGGAAAAATATAAATAAATAAAAAATTCCATTAGAGCAGGAAATTAAATTTTGTACACACCCACACATATGAGCATGTATTTGGCATAACTAAGCTGCTGCTCATCAGCATAATCTGCTTATATGTATTTGCATTTCTTAAATTGAAAATAAGTGCCTGGAACCTCTGGCATGCTTTACGCTTTATGCTATATACCCACATTTAAATGGCCGACACACGTGCAACAAAAAATGAATAAAACGAGATAAATATAGCATTTACCCACAGCAAATGGGGTATGTTGGCATCGCTAGACTATAGGACATCTCTATAGAGATGGGGTAGATTTTTAACAAATTTGAATAGTTTACTAAGACCGTAAGTTTTCAGTGTAATTATTAATTTGTTCATATACTTTTTTACTTTTGCTGTATTATTGAGATCTAGGGTATCTCATAGTCTAGCAGCTTTCTGTCCATACCTCAGCATATAAACTACAATATTCTGCGTTGAACAGGCGACGGTCACAAAAAGACAGCGGGTGACATTAAGCACTGAACTGTCTGTAAGTGTGCGTGTGTATTCTGTGTATGTGTGAACGGAAACGGAAATCAGATCAGCGGCTTTTGGGCAGCTGTGGCAGGGGGTAGTAAAAAGGTGGCGTCGAATCGTAAACAACCGCAGTGAACATTAACGGAAAACGCGTAAAAAAAGGGCAGCATAAAAGCTCAGGCAAACAAACAAGAAAACAATGCGAAAAATGAAGATAAATGTGCAAAAATTGCGCAACCGCCCTGTTAGCCAGAGATCAGCTCCCTTTTTTTTTGGTGTCATCGAGAGTAGTTAAAAGCAGCTGTACGTTTTGTTTGGCTATTGAACATGTGGGAATAACCTTTAAGGACATTTTCATAAGCCGCTGGCAATGCAAATTTTAAGTTCAGCACAGTCAAAACTTTTACGAAACCTAAAGACTTAAACAAACAAAACTGAGGCAAATGGAAAAAAATAAATAGGTGGAAAGCGCCAAAGCGTCGCTCGAGTTAAAAAATTTTACAAAATTTTATATATTCGACGGCGAACAAGGCTCGAAGGCGACATAGGAGAAGTGCAGGCAACGAACTTTCAACTCTTCAACTCTCTTTTTTTCTCATTTTTCATCGGATAAGAGCAACACCATAAAAAATGCATACAAAAGTGCAGTAAACAGTTAGCTGCAAAACTGAATCAAAAAACTCTAAATAAAACCGACAAATCCGCCACTATTAACTTTATCAAGAATTTACAAACTAATGGAATTTTTGGGTAGGCTAGGTAAGAGAAACAAAATGAAAGGAAGTGGTGAAAATTGCATGCAAAATGCGCTTTTCGTGTACAAAACTCAAAACCAAAAAAATAAAAACAAGTTGAGGTTAAATAAAGTTGATCTGTCAATAATGACTTAAATTCTTGATTGCCTATTAAATTATAAATATTCCAATCGGATCAAAGAATAGCCCATGAGATAAAAATAAACGTTTGCTTTAATGGGCTTAATAGCTTTTGTGATTTTAAGCAATTTCATAAATTGATGTGTCTAACCCGAACAAAAAAAATAAATAAATTATACCTATATACCAAGAGGAATCCGTTCAGTATAATCCGCTTTACGTCTGTCAGACAGACACACACAAAAAAGGTTACAATAATATTCTAAAGTTAAACTAAAGCAGACAGGGCTTCAAAACAACATAAGCAACAAAAACAAATCGTAGAACGAGGAAGGAGGCTGGCCAAGGGACAGATTGAACATAAGAGAAAAAGTGAGGTATTGGCCACAATGCGTGGTCTGCAAAATCTTGAGCAATTTTGCGGGTTTTTCACTCCCCAATTTTTTATTGAGCTGCTGCATCGACGAAAGTCCCAAAAGCGTTTCTGACGGAAACGAAAGATAGAGAGAGAGAGATAGTGGAAGAGAGACTGAAAGTTGGCAAGAAGCGTTGCGGGCTTAAAAGGATTTTTTATTCGACTTTTATTTAATTTTATGCACTTTATGTGTCTGAGCTGCTGACCGGCCGTGGTATAGCGGATTTATTCGGATTTTTCGGGCACGCTGAACAACAACAACAATAACAAACAACGAAAATAAGCAGACTAAGGCCAACGACTATATGGGATATTCAAGGGTCGAGACCTTATGGCAATTTAATAAACTTTGAATATGTCGAAGAATACGATAACAACAGCGTGCAAAAACATGGTCACATGTACTATTAAAAAGTGGTGCACTAAGACATACTCTGTAAACAGTTGGCTGGTAATTTATTATAGAACCCTCATTAAGCAGTCTTAATAGTAAACTAGGCTTACTTGAAATCATTAAATGCAGACTATTTAGTCAATTTCGATTGTCTGCGTCTAATTTTATGCATATATGAACTCTATCTTGCCTTTTCTTATCAGTGCACACATGTAGGGCATCAAAAATGAAATAAAATCAATTTTGTTTATCATGTCAATATAGTTGTATGCATTGCCATTGCCATCCCCCACCCCCGCACCAACAAACAAGAACTCTGCTGGGCTTTTGGGCGCCGTTGTCTCGACCATGTTTGTGATTTGTGCTCGTTGGCAACAACAAATTTCAGCATCGACAAAAATATTACAAAACTTGGAGACTGGCATAAAGAGTATCATCGATTATTTAGTCAGCTTAAAAAGCACTTATGGCACAAGCAGTAAACAAAATATAAGTACGATCACTCCTGACCCTTGACCCCCCAAATACACATATTTTGTTGTCGTGTCTTTCTAAACTTGTGCATATTGAAGAGCTCGCATAAAAGCCCAGACAAACACTTGTATTCCAAAAAAGCCGATGATGTGGATTCAATTTGCGTCAGAGTTCATTGCTCGTTTTATGTCCATATTTAAGATTAAATATTAAAGTGTACTAGATGGCAAGATATTTATAAATAATATAATTTCCTAAAATATTCTATGAATATGTTGTCTGTCCATATTTAACGTTTAACGATTAACTTTTGAACTTTACTTAAGTGCTTCATTTTTTCTCGAAATTTATACAAAATAAGCAGAATTCATGAAATGCACATATATTATACAATGTAATAATATTATTTATGCATACAAAAGGAAATTTTAAATTAAAAAAAAAATATTTCACAATATTTACATAAATAAATTTGGTTTTTTATATAAAACTGAATTTTTTTTTGAACACAGCTTCAATCAATAAATCATTTCCTCGCACAATAATTAAATCTCTCACTTGCAATCAGCGGCTATAAAATATCTGAAAAGGCCAATCAAAAACGAATGATGCATTGACTAGGTAATACCCTGTAATTTTTTACATTTTTTAAATTTTTTTTGCATATAAAATATTTTTAAAGGAGTTTTCAATTATAATATAAATATAAATTGTTGGAATTGATAAATTAATCATATATAATACAATATGTTATTGTACAACACACGCATCTAAATACCCAGATTTCTAGTTAAAGATTTAATACGCAATTTAAAATTTAATTTTCTTAGCTCCATTTTCGAAAATATAATTTCATAGGGTATCATAACAAAATTTTCACTTTTTATGTTGATTCTTAATAGTTCGGATTCCTTTGAAATATCAAAGCTCCAAAATAACTTCAAATTGTAAACACAACTTATAGAGCTTAAGGTATATCCTAGTCGAGCGGTCCCGACTGGAGCAATCTCATTTGTTTTCCCAGATGTTTCTGGGAGTTAATTCCCGAGTGCATGTCCACATATAAAACTTAAGGAGTTTGTTAACAAAACTTAATATTAATGTGCCATCACATCAAGTATGCATATGATTTACATATTATATAAACATATATTTTTTCCAGGCATTCTTGGCACTACTTTGAAGTGAAGCTCGCACTTTCCGGCTGCGTCAATGTTGGCGCTAGAAAATCCATTTCCCTTGTACAACTCTGGGGAATAGTCGCTAAGGTGACTTATGCGTTTGGGTCGCTGCGAAATAAATTATTTGTGTACCTCGTCCGTGTTTGCTGTGTCCCAGGAAGCCGGAAAGGGAGCGCTACACAAATTATGATAAGCACTTAAGAAAAATAGGCCATGTAGCAATCAATGTGTCTACCAAATCCCAACTGAGAGAGCGCAAATGAAAGTCCATATCGAGGTCCTTCACTGTTCTTGGGATCCTTGCCAAGTGCATGGTCAGCGGAGGCAGCTCTACTCTCTCTTTCGCACATCCTATTTTTTTGTGTGCATATATTTCTATTTCATTCTATCGGCTGGCAGCTCGGACAACAAACAAATTCACTTAGATGCCTGTCGACAACTTCGTTTGCCAATTTTTTGTTGCATTCAAATAGAAAATGTACAAATAAAAGCACAGCAAATTTAATGTAAGCAGTGTGCCAAATAGTTGCTCAGACTTGTAGTTGAAATCTCTGTTTACGTTCTCACTCTCACGCTCTCTTTCTCTCTGGGCTTGCCGTTCAAGTGCAAATGAGAGAAATGCAAATGCCCCAAAAAAAAAATCAACGAATTGCAAACTGGAAATAACAAACAGCCAAGCCGGAAAATCGCCTTGAAATGTGTCTGAGGCACATTCAACGCTGCCAGCATGAATAATGGTACCAAAAAATTAGTTCTGTCTGCCCACACAGTCATAAACACATACACACACACACACACACAAACAAACAAACACAACGATGCCAAAATGTTTTCATTGCATATGCATAAATATTTAACATTTGCCCAAAAGAACACAATAAATAATTCCATTACAAAAACAAATAAGAACGTTGCAGTTGCCCGTTAGCGAATCCGTTATACTCGTTTACTATATAATACGATCTACAAATAGTCAAAAACGGTTTTAATTATCACACCGATTTTTAGAGAAATATCGGTTTTTGTTATTTGTGGTAGCGGTTTCTCCAATCTTTAAAGGGGTTTTAATTCTATATAAATGTTAATCAGAACCCAATTTGGTGTCTGCAGCTCTCAAAATTTACAAAATAAACTTACAAAATTTAAAATTGATAAAATTTTTATCGATTTTAGTTAAGCTGTGTGGGTAATCGATCATTTAAAACGAATTCTACCTACGCGATCAGGTGGAAAGATTTTGAAAACCAAGTTTTTTAATTATATACATTATATCTGATAGCTTTAATAATAAAAATAAATATAATAATAAATATTATATTCTATCAATTTTGGTCACAAGTAGTAAATATTTCATCGGATGTTATAATAAAGAAACTCACTAGGTTTTTTTTTATTATATAAAGCGGAAAAGACAAAATATCAATAATATATAATAATCTAGTATCAAATATTTATTTTACAGACCCCCATGACGACAACGCGTGGATATAAATGGAGACGAAAAAAAAAAATGAAATAGAAGACGAGGACTTAAAATCCAAAATACTTAAATCCAAATATATAAAAGCGGCAAGAAGCTAATCTGGTATAAGCGAACTACAAAACCAAATTTCTAACTTTAACTCTTACACAGATCCTGATCATTTTTATACTCGGAGTATAAAACTTTAAGTTTTGTTTAAAATTGTTTTTTTTTTTTCGTAGTACATATTTAACAGAAAAAGTAGAAAAGCCAAAAATATAAAAATGTCTTACACTTAGCTTTAAAAATAAATTTTACTATATAAAATTTGTTTCTGCAATTTTTTGTTATTCGCCTAAAGTAAAATCTGAAAAACGCTCTTAAATTTGAGCTCAACTCATATTAAATAAATGCAATCAAAAAAATATTTTTTTCTACGCATATTTAAGTCACATTTTGTTTTTCTCAGTTATTCAAGTTAACTGAATGTTTATTGGGCAAACAAGCGCTTCAAACGAGTGACCTCCATTTGGAAAGTCCTTCGGCTGGGCGGATCAACACATGCCAGTCGAAAAGCCTCAACGGACCGGAAACCCGAAAAAAAAACTACAACTTTAACTGCAGCCAATGTACGGAAAGTTAGACGAAGCGCAAAAGCGTCAGAAACTAACAAATAAAAAAAAAAGTATACCTATAAAACTGGTAGTAGCTATGGCTATAGCTGGATCTGGTTTGAGTGGTTGGTGGGTGGGGTGGGGTGTACTTAAACATTTGTCTGCCCAATTTAACTAGTGCGCTAAGCAAATAAAATGCCAGTCGTAGGGTTTGACGGTTGGCTTGTTGGTGGAGTCCCAGATGTCCACTGTGTAATGGAGCACTAAATCTATACGCTGACACAGATCCAGATAGAAATCTATGGATACATCACGCAAACAAACAAGATGCAGTCGAGCCAGGCGTTTATTATTGTTTGCCATTCGAGCGTCGCACGGGGAACGAGAACAAAAACAGGGACGATGGACGGTGGACGATGGACATCATCAACAGCGCATCATCGGGCACTTGGACACCGAACGGAAGTCAAAACAATGAAGGCCACCCAGCGGAAACCACATACAAAAAGATATGATGTGGCGCGGGGTGAGGAGGAGCTGCCGACGGAGGGTTCGGAAAGCATTTAGACGCCAACAAAGGGCGGACAGCGTGACATTTCGCTCTGGGAATAGACGAGGGTCGAGCTGTTTTGAATGATGTATAATTGTGTGAAGCCCTCGGGGAGGTTTCATTTCGCAAATTTCAAGTGTGGCCAAATAGTTTGCAGGTCGAACTTCATTCAGCTGGGAATTTAGCTGGCGCTTTGCATTTCATTTTTGTAACTTTTCTTCTGGTTCAATGGGCTGCAAACACATCCGCACAAGTACGAGTATTAATTGCCCAAGAGATATCCTTGGACAGTTGCAGAAGTGCTCGAGCAAAGTTTCCAGTTAACTTAAGGCTAGAGTATGCTGATGGCAGCACCCTGGGGAAGGTCACATTAACACATTGCCTAATGCTACAAAATATACATTGCGTATACGCAATATACATCAAGTATACGAATATGGCGCAGAGTAATTAAACAAGAAGAGACGAAGTGCGAACTGTTTAAAAAACAGAAAGCAAAGAAAAAAATGTGAATAAATGTGCCGTCAAATTGAATGACCAGCAACTGACAGAGGTCACAGGTCGCAGCAGACAAGACAGATGGCAGAAGGCAGCAGGCAATGAGTTTGGGTAATCCGAAAACGAAATGGAATTAAGAATAACGCAAAAACAGAAGAAAATAAAAATAATAAATGAAGAAAAAGTGGTAGAAGCTGAATTTCGTTTCAAAAATGTAAGATGCCGTGAAGACGCTGATAAAATGAAGTATATTTCAGCCGGAATTATAAACAGCTGTAAGGAAAGATATCGCTCTCAAAAAAAAAAAAATGAAAAAGAATGTGAAGGAAAAAATGCCAACGCAGGCAACTGTCCAAAAGAGCGGACAGGTGGGCGGGCGGACACGGGCAAAGGCTGCACGTTGTTAGCCCCACTCAGTTTTTAGTCAAATGAATGAAGAGGTGTCTGCGTCTGCGACAGAGCCAAAAATGGAAGCGAACAAAATTACATCAAGTGTTGGAATTGTGCCCTTAAAAAAAAGAGCATCCTTAACCATGCTCAACCATTCAGCGAAAGGCACTACAGATACGAATTGTCCTTGCCCTGAACACTGGCCAACGCAAAGCCGTCCAAAGGAAATGAAGTTCCTCAACGAATGCGTACTAATTGAAATGCCTGCAGGGTCGTCAATGTATTCAGCACCGGAAAATATATATATATTTATATATATATATGTATATAGCGCCTGCAAGCTGCTTTAATTACAAGGAGTGAATGACTTGCTTGCGGTTATTGCATTTCTCAAAGGAATGCTTAAGTTAAGGAACAGCGAACAGAAGCTTGTCGACAATTTTAGAATGCATTGATTATCGGCAACCTACAACAAAATATATATTTTTGACGTTGAAAAAAAAAATAATAAATTCATAAAATAGAACAAATTCCGATGCGACACTTGTAAAACCTGTAAACATCTCAAGGACATACAATTTAACATATCAATAATTACATAGCTTTTAAGCTTATAGTCTGATTGAAATATTGTAATATAATATAATTTTAATTTTTAATTCACAAAACCATTTAGTATTACTTCATTTATTTTAATTTTACTTCACTTGTTTAATTTCAATAATAAAGAGATATCTCTTAGTCGAAAATGCTCGTCTAGAAAACTATTACTTGTTGTATTGTTTTTATTGCCAGTCAACTGTTGGCTGCGCACAATTCTATGACACAATTAATTCTGGCTTTTTCAAGAGTCATCCATTTAATATTGATGAATTATTGTTGTACGTACGTACCCCCAGGGAGAGGCCAATAAAACATATAGATGCACATAGGATATGGGGGGGGGGGGGGGGGGGGAAAAAAAAAAAAAAAAAAAAAAAAAAAAAAAAAAATGCTTCGTTAGAACCTTTTGTGTGTTGGCGGGCATAATTTAATATTTGCCATGGCAGAAATACAAAACACTTGAATGAATGCTTTGTGATTTCATATTACACAGAAAACCAAATAACTAACCACTAGAAATAACAAAGTCAACGAACACAGACAAATTTAATGAGAGGTTCAGAAAGAGTGAGAAATGTATACAGATATATTCTGCTCATGTGTGCGTTGCTTGGGTTTCTACAAATTACGGTTCTGTATCCATATATGAAGTTGTATATAAATGTATATATGTGTGTGTGTGTGACGAGTGTTGATTTACATTTTTGATTTATTTTATTTATTTAAGCTGCTGCCTGGTGTCATCGTCTAGGCATACAATCCCAAAATACCAGACGCAAAATATTGCGGCCCATAACTTTCATGCCTTCATTTATATTTTTCTTGCATTGGTCTTTTTTTTCGTTTATTTATTTTTTTTTTTTTTGTTTTGTGTTTTCTGTTCGTGCAGTTGCCGCTAAAAGCCTCTCGGCTATTGTTGTAAATTTATCGCAGCCGCTCTTCGTAAGCGTTTTTTGCTTTATTTCGTATTTTAGTTGAAGTATTTATATTTATCACAGCCCAACGCCACTTGAGTAAGATTTAGTATTGAGAATAGGCCCAAAACAGAAGCCGCGCAAAGCTCTCGGGCATTAGGCAACAGAATTGACAGAATTTCCTGTAGCATAAAATGCCAAAATAATTAAATACCCAAATATTTCAGTGATTTATGATTTTGTCATTACAATTAGTTTTTAATAAAAATTATAATTTTTGTTGATTTTTATACTATGAACATCTGTTATATGCTTTAAAGATGATAAGAGATTTGTATATCTATTTATATTTATATATATTCGTTTATTAAAATCTTAAATTTGCTTTAAATATTTATTTGTCATTTACGTAAATTATTGCAGCTTAAAATACATTATTTTATATTAGAAAATACTTTGCTGAAATTTGGACATTGAATTTTTATTAATTTTTTCTTTTTCGCTTTTAAATTTTGTTCTCGCTGCACTTTTCTTATTTTAGGGATTTATTTATAAAGAATTTGAACGACTTAATCGTGTGCTTCGTTTTGTGCTCGTCGTTATCATAATTATCACTTAAATGCACGTTTATCAAGAGTCAGCTAGTTGCTTGCAGCACATCATTTTATCATTGACCCCAAGAAAGTTGCCATGATTTCTTTTCTTTCTGTCTTAAGAGTTTCATAAATTGCCATCTGAGACTGAAAGTGGGCGTGGCAGTGTGGGTGAGGGGAGGTAGGGAGTGTGGCTTTTAAATTATACTCTTATGGCACACAAGTAACTGCAAAATGTATTAAAGTTGAAATTGTGTTAACGGACAGTTTATTAATTATTTTGTTTGGGCCTCCGGATACAATGCACACAGAGCGAGACACATATATGTACATATATCCAAAGCGTCTGACAAAATCTGCCATTTACATACAACAACAAATCGCTGCAAAAACACACACTACGGATGTTTTAGTCTAATTTATTGTTCTTTTAAGAGCATGAGTGTATAAGAGTATAACGTGTGTGCCATTAGTGTAACTGAATGTGTGTGTGTGTGTGTGTGTGTGTGTGTGTGAGGGCTTATGCAGCTATTTTAGTCAGTCGGATGAGCACTAATAGATCCTGCAGCATGCAGCATGCTTAAGGAGACACGAGTTGGCGCAAACTCAACTACTAATTAGTCATGCCAAAAGCATAAATACCAAAGCATAACTCGAAGCATTCAGTTAACTGTAAATGCCCTGTTCTCTATGAAGGACTTAAATACTGAGTCACTTCAAAGTAACTGAGACAATAGTTTAGTTCTTGGCAGAGCTGTTTAAATATTTGGCAGCTATAATATTAATGATAATAATATCATAGCTGAATATATATTCCTGTCTCTCAAGTTTCTACAGGGCATCAAATAGTCGATTTAACATTACAAAAATGGGCTGTTTTTCTTTCGTAATTAGATGTGTGCATTAGTTATGAGCACATAAATATGAACAATGGTATAGAATGTTTCTAACCAGCCCGACAGCTAGCGCATATATTTGTTCCTGTTCAGGTCAAGTAATATATAGTTACAGTTAATTTAATTTGATATCTTTACAATATGTGTATTATTTATGCGTTGTGTTCTTTGCAGAAAGTAAACCTCAAACTCGAAATGTCAATTAGCCATTATAAAACAAATTATTGCCTAGTGCCATTGTGATTCAGTTGTACTTCATAGTTGCCCCTCTCACTTGTAAGATGTGCTTAAATGAGAAAAGTTTTTACATAGACTACACAAAAAACACTTTTCGTGAACAAGCAGAGAGCATAAAACACTTAGCTTTTTGTTGTATTTTAGTATATTTGGTATTTGGACACAAATTTTTATTAACATAGTTGAACACTCTCTTAGATAAATCTTCCTCTATTTCCTCTATTTTGGCATTATCCTTTACGTTATCTTTGTAAACGCTTTATGACAGCACTTTTGCATTTCTCTAGTTGTGGCTTTTTTAAGATATTTCAGTTTGTCGAATTTGTCTTTATGTTGTAATTAAATATTTCTAAGGATACAAACCGCAATAACACAATCTCAGCACTTGCAAAATATCAATTCAAGTTTACTTCAATAATTAGGCAATCTAGCAAAATATTTGTAGATTTTCAGTTGTAATGCATATCAGTTTCAGTGCTGGGCATAAAATTCCCCAATCGAAAATGTCCTTTGACAGTGCGACCACACCCAAGGCAACCAGCAGGCGCTTTCCAAGTATTTGTTATGTGCATATTTCAGCAAGTGCCAGCATAAAATACCTCCTTGTGTTCAGCACCAGCAACGCAGTCCACAGTCTACACCCACACACAAGCACATATATTCACTTAATTATAGATGCGACACGCAGACCATTCAGACCATTCACTGGACCAGCATCTGGTAGGGCGTGTTGGGGGATCGCAGTCCTGTGGTCTCTAGCCGAGCAGCATATTTATGCGTGGCCCTAACAGAACTGGCCCTGGAGCCGATGTTCAGGTTCATTTGGGGCCATTAGATGGCACACAAGGCAACAATAAACTTGCAATTAGACCGAAAATAACAAGCAAAACACGCGAGACACGCACAGGACACACAGGACACACTCATCACATGCAAATGTCTTGGAAATGGCACCGAATTCCTGGCGACGTCTTTAAATTTCAACCAACAATTTGGTTGTTTTTAAAATTTTGATTAATTTGAGTGTTGAAATTCGTTTTCTTTGTGTGCTCAGTGCTTTTTTATTTCATTAATTAATGCTGCTAAAGTGCTTCCTTGAGCATAAGTCAAAAGATTTCTCATAGCGGCATTTTAAAATTTCATGTGTCAATGAGCTTAAAATTTTATAAAAATGTTTTCAAATATCAATTTGTATGTTTCTATAGTTGAATAAAAAGCATTGGGGATTAAATTATTTTCACTTGAAAGCTCTTTGGTTTTCCTGATTTCTCAGAATTTAAATTTGCTCTCGATAACTTTGAGAGATTTTCTTTAAATATGCATTAAAGATGGAAAAAATATCAAATATTGGACTGCACGAAATGATTTCGATAGCATTCTATATAATTAAATTAAAATTTTAAACATATTTTAAAGCATAGTTTTTTTTTATTTTTTATAAATATGCTTGTTGATTAGAATAAACAAATATTATTTCTTTATATTTACATAGCTTGTAATTAATTGTATGTTTAATTTTAATTATTTAATTTAATTTTTATAAATTATCTTCAATTTCTAGTCTTTGGCATAACCACATGTTTACCGTACTTTTGGTATGGTGCATAATTAAAAAGTCGGAACACGTCTACAATCTCCACCCTTGGATCGACTGCATAAAAAACGCAATCAGTGCTTAGAGAAAAACCACAAAAATAACAACCTGGACAGCACTGACAAACGCAGTGGGGCCCACTAAAAAACCACAGAAATAACAAACTGAAAATTGCAATTCATGGGTGGTTCAGTAGGAGAAAAAATTTTCCAAATATATATATTATATATATATATATATATAAATATATTTCATAGAGCGTGAAAAGCAAATGTGTAAAATTGTAGCGTAACTTATGACAGGGAGCGCTTGTACTTACCATTCACATCACACACACGTGTGTGTGTGAGAGTGTGTGAGTGTGTGAGTGTGTGTAGAACGACTGATGGCTGTTGCAACAAAATCGAAAAAAAGAGGTGGAAGAATAAGCAGTTCAGCACGAAATTGTTGCGGCAAGTTCACTTCCGTATCCGGCCGCGCGCGACACCGTTGCGTTGTTTAACTAAATTTTGTTGTCAAAACTGTAAAATGGTTGCCCGCCAGTTGCCAGCGAGCGCAAAGATTCTGACAGCAGTTGCAACTGCAGGGCTAACTGCTCGACTGCCTGTCGGCCTGTCTCACAGACTGGCCGAAAAAGTTTGCAGTTGGGCGAACGTGTTACGGCAACTGCCGCAAATTCCGGCCGAGTTACGAGCGCACTTAACTTTCACGGCTAACTTTACCACACTTAACTTCACTTGAGTGCAAACTTTTCCTTTCTTTTTTTCTAAGACAATTCGCATTATTTACTTCAATGCCAAGTATTTATCAGCTGGCTCATTCAACATTCGAAATTCGAATATTTTTTATTTTAATATGCCAAGAGTTTTTGGCCAATTTATCTGTTATGATACGTCTCAAAATTTGGCTAACTGTCAACTAAAGCTTTTCGATGTATTCTCGAAATATAAATTTTGCCGCTGTTGCAACCGCTCCGTCTTAGGAATCACCGCAAACTGTTTGCCCGTGCCCAAGTCCCAGGACCAGGCAGTCTTCCTGCCCGGATGCAGCATCTCGCGCCGGACAAAACATCGCCCAGTTTAATGAATGGCGCGATGTTTTCAACATTCGTACGGAACGTTTTGGGAATGGAACACGCCAGACGCATGCGCATGACGCGTATGCAAGATTTATGACAGTTCCGAGGAGGTCGACAGCGAGAGCATCGAGCACGTGGCGCCTCCAACAAGTGTGATAAGCGTGAAAACAGGCGCTGATAACACCAACATGCAAATTTGGCTTCTTGTCTAAGGTCAGGGACGGCCGGGACGCCCGCATTGGTTTGGGCCAAATGCGAATAAAATGTGCGTTGTGCGATGTTTGCTCAATGCCACTGTACAAATGACCAAGAAGCAACTTAGCATATTAAATGGAAATTTTTACAAAGAAATTAATATAATTATTGTTTAACTATTATTAAAAGAAGTATTTTAAATGTTGAAATAAATAATAATTAAATCAGATTTTAAAACTTAAAAATTAATTACCTTAACGTCATCAACAAATTAAAAAAAAATTTAATTAATGTCCTTATTTTTATTTTTATAATAATAGTTCATATACTCACATTATTTTCCCACATTTTAAATTTCTTTAATATTTTTGTATAATACTTATTATTTAGATGAGTAAAGAATTTTATCAATTTCTAAAAATAAAAATAAAATTTAAAAAAAAATAATGTATCGAAACTAAGTGATAATTTATTAAAATAAAAATGTATTTAAATTATTAATTTCAATTAATATTATTTTAACAAAAATATACAGGCTTAAGCCTTGGCTAAACTGCATATATACGAAATTTTTATAGAATATATGTATGATTAAATATTTTGTTGTTTGTTTAATCGATTAACCCTAATATTATTTTGTGCATATGTGTTGCTTAGCCTGTCAATTGATGAGCGTTAATCAGTTCGATGTCTTGGCAAACAGACCGCAGACCAGCGTTATTTTACAATAGCAGCCAACTGCAAATGCAAACAGGCCAAATTCACCCTTTTTGCCGTCTGCTGACCAAACAGTTTACTGACTGGAGGGTGGACAGACGCCTCCGTTTGGGTCTAAATGAAGTGCGTGTGTGCTTATAATTATAATGTGCTTTATCAACTGTCAATTGGGTTCGACTTTTGCTCCGCCTGACAAAGCAAATTAACCAGCGGAAAGCAGCTGCCAGACGGGCATCTAACCGAAACTGAAACCAAGACCGAAACCGAAACCAATACCTAAAACCACCGCTCAAAAGCATAGCTGGGATAATTTCATTAACTGAAGTTTGTGGAAAGGGGTCCTTAAAGCCATACACGATTTGGGCCCTTTAAATGGTAGCTGAACCCAATATGAGCTTTGGTCCAATTTGCATTCCTTTCATTTTACAGCAATTTCAGAGTTCGCCTTGTCAGACCTCTTCATATATTGTATACATACAGTATATATATATAATATTTCTTGTATTCATTTTGCAACTGTGGTAGAAGATTTCGCTGCGCACCAAAAGTATTTTTGTGAAAATTGTTGATGTTGTTTTTGCTATTTTTGTTGTTGGGCGTAATTTGATGTTAATATATGCATGCAGTTGAACCCTCCTCAAATTGGAGCCTGGCAACATTGTTTTCGACGGGGCGGGGGGTCTAGTCAGAAGAGAGAGAGAGGCGTGCATAAATTACTGGATCCCGGTAGAGCATTATAGTTATAACAATAAAACCGAACTCTATATACATACTACTCTAGTTTTGTTCATTAAAAAGCTATTTTAAAATTTAAATGTAATCCCTGTTTAAACATAACCGGGATTTTTTTCGAATAGTTTGAAAACAATGAAGTTAGAACTAGCTAGATAAATAAAAACAAGAATATGTATAATATAAATTTGAAACATATTCAAATATTTTTAAGAATAACAGAAATTATTTTAATATTTTCTTTTTTATAGATTTAACTAGAAGTAGGTTAAAAAACAAAAAATAAATAAAAATTAAAGGTGAATTGATATAAAGTTTATTATAAATAACGAAAAGTTTAAATTTAACATAACCATTTATATTATTTTGTTACAATATTTTTAATTAAATTTTGATACAATTATTTGAAAATTATTTTTAAAAAAAACATGTTTGTTTCAGAAAGCAACATTATTAACACTTTAATTAAAGGTTAACAAACATTTAATTTTAATTTAATTCATTTATTGTACAACTTGCCAATGGCTTTCTTACAATGTTAAATTAAAGTTTGAAATATTCTTTAAATTAATTGTAAAAAAGTTAAAATCGAAATTCAATCGAATTTTTAGAGAACGCTAAACAGTTGCCAAGGCAAAACTATTTCAACGAAAGAACCAAATAAAATAATCGGAAATTATTTCGCACCTTTTAATTTACTTTCAAAGACAAATTTCAACGATAAACAGCTGGACAACAAAATCAAAATTTGGCCAAATTGAACCCGTGACGATGGACGCAGTAAATCACTAAAATACATTCACAGATAACGGCATTTTCCCGGAACATACATCTGCTGATATATATACTTTAGCCGGAGAGTACGAACCCATTTGAAAATAGCCAGTAGCCTAATCTAATCTTAATCTCGCAGTGGCCCACTCTATATAAAAGCAGTCGCTGTACTTGGGAACTGTATTATTCAATTTGCTTTGAGGCAATCAAAATGGCAACCAAAGCTTTGTTTCCAACGTTGTACGATCCAAAGACCAAGATCTGGAGTGGCATCCGAAAACGACCCTACTATGATCCCGACTGCTCTGTGGGCGAGGTGATCTACACAGCACTCCGGAACTGGCCCCATCAGGTGATTCAGGTAAATGCATGCATCCATCAGAGGGAAGAAGCTCCAATTACATGGGCTTTTTATCGGGAATTAGATCAACGATGCCGATGGCGTTGAGGTGACAAATGCGACAATGAGAACGTGGTGCATCCGTTTGGCCATCTACCTGAAGCGGGAGAAGCTGACGCAGAGGGATGTGGTCGGTATTATTGGTGCCTCCAGCACCTATGTGGGTCCGCTGGTTGTGGCCTGTTTCTTCAATGCCACGCCCTTCCATGCGGTAAATGTGACCAGAGATGCGAAGACCGTCGCCGCACTCTACGTGGTCACCAAGCCAAAGATCATGTTCTGCGATGGTGCGGATTACGAGCGCATCAAGGAGGTCACCAAGGATTGGGCGCCCAAAATTGTTACCCTCACAGATCGCGTTAAGGGCGTGACCCACATTGAAGATCTGCTGGATCAGCCGTTAGCCGAGGAGCCGTTCTTTCAGTGAGTGCCCTAAATCCCTGGTCAGGTTTAACCAACTGATCCCCAACTCAAACTACCCGCTAGACCCGCATCTCTGGATACCGATGGCGATCAAACGGCTGCCATTCTCTGCTCGTCAGGCACCTCGGGTCTGCCCAAGGCGGTGGCCATCTCCCACAAGCACGTCACCCAAATCGCACCGTAAGCTCCATCAGCTCCACTGAATCCTCGTTCGATAGACTAATCGGAAATTGCTCTTCCCGCAACAGGCTTTCAAGGAGCACAGATGTCCTGTTGACCCACGCGACCGTCGATTGGGCGACGGGCTTCATTGCCATCGCAATGAGTTTCCTCTTTGGAGTGCCCCGCATCATTTTCGATGGCGGCTTTAATGCTGAGAAATTCATTACGCTGATCCAGAAGTATAAGGCCACCTCGCTGGTGCTGGCACCCTGGCAGGCCTATGAGGTGTTCACCCATCCGCTGGCCACAGAGCAGAACTTGTCCACCGTCACGATGACCTTCATCACCGGCGGCTGGATCTCGTTGCAGGTGCTGCGCCAGGCGCAGAGTCTGATGAAGCAATGCCATGTTATGTTCTCCTACGGCGCCACGGAGACGGGTGCAATTACGGGCAATATTGACCATCGGCTGGAGAATTCGGTGGGACGGGTTTTTCCCGGCGTGCGCGTTAAAATTGTCGATGAGCACGGCAACAGCTTGGGCCACAACGAGGTCGGCGAGGTGCTGATAAACATTGGCTCCAAATGGGAGGGCTATGTGGGCAATCCCGTGGACACAGCATCCACGATGCAGAACGGCTGGATAAATCTCGGCGATCTGGGCTACTTCGACAATGACAACAATCTGTATCTGGTCGATCGCAAGAAGGATCTGCTCAAGTACAACTCCAAGCACTATTGGCCCAACGAACTCGAACAAATCATCGCCGAGCTGGCCGATGTCCTGCACGTCTGCGTCGTCGGCTGTCGGGATCCCAAGCACGGCGATGCCGCCGGCGCATTGGTCATCAAAAAGGCGGGCTCCCAGCTCACCAAACAGCAGATCATCGAGCACGTGGCCCAGCGCGTTGTCGGCGACTACAAGCAGCTCCACTCCGGCGTACAGTTCGTGGCCGCGTTCCCAAAGAATCAAAATGGCAAAGTTATTAGAAGTCAGGCCAGGCAGGAATTCGAGGCGCGTATGACGGTAGTGTAGACGGTCAAAGTCTTAGATGTCTACAAATGTATATAGGAGATTTCATAGTACATAGGGCAATTAATTGAATTCATTAAAATATTTATAGTTAAGATAAGAATACATATTCATTTTTAATATCTATTTAACCAAGATAACAGCCGCGACTAGACCTGTTTATCTATTAGCCATAATGATAGAAATATTTGAAAACAAAAACAAATATAAATATTGAAATTATATATATATATATTATTTATAATTTATTTTATTTTATAATTTATAACATTGTTCAATATGACAATATTAAAAGTTGTATAGTGATTAAACTTGTTTCGATAGAGGTATTCCCTCTAATTTAGTAGGCAAGTGCTGTTATCAATTTCATTGTCATATCTTTTGCATCAGTCATAACAAAAAAAAAAACAACAAAAACAAATAACACCTCAAAGTTCACAAATTTTTCTATGAGATAAGTAAATATTTATTTCTTTGCTTTTTATTTATAACCCAGAGATAAATCTTGTGTTCAAATAGTAGTATCGTTATTAATTTAATTGTTATTAGTTTAATTATTCAACTAGTTTTCTTGTTTATTTGCCTATTTAAGAATTAAATATATTATGTGTACTATATGCCATTTTCAACTTTTATATATATTGAAAAAAGTTTGGCTTTAAATATAAAAAATGTCATTACGCCCATTAACGCCCACGCAATAATTCATATAAATTTATGGATATATGCTGTGCTTCGTTCAATTACACTATGCAACAAGATTTTCGGAACAGCATAACATGTTTCTTATCTACTTGGCTAATAATAAAAGTTTTTCTAAAAACTAATTTCAAATTTTTTAAATCTTCTTAAAATTTCGAAAATTCTAAATTTATAAAAAAAAAACAGTTTAGTGGCTCCTAATCGAAATTAGTTTTTTTTACGCTTGAGCTGTCTGTCAAGTAAAATTTATAGCCGAAAAACGTGTGAAAGTAAACACAATAAAAAGAGAATAAATAAATAAGAGCAACGGCCATCAATCAATCAAATGCCAGTTAGTTCAATTCAAAAATCTTGAACACATGACAAACACATCGGACAAAGAGATCAGCAATATAATTTAGCCTTAACTTCTGTATTCGATTTTGTTTTAGCTTTTTGCTGAACACTCGAATGGAAGTCACCTCCTGAGCGCTGATTGCAAATGTCAATGCGCGGGGAGGGCGAGGGCGGGAGTCAAATGGCACGTGCCCGTGGAAAATGCCAATCAAAGGACCTGGTTACCTTTGAAGTTGACGGGTTGTCTGGGCTGGCTTTAAGGCCGATAATTCGCGTTTAATGCGTAGCGTCAATCGCAGGCGCCTAAAACTATGCAACAAATGCTTGGCGGAAAATTGCAGTGGAAACCAAAAGCCCTTCAACAATTTCAGGCATTTGCCACAAGTGCACGGCATGAGGAGCAACAAACATTTTTGAGCTGAACGATGTTTTGTGGGCGTGGCAAAGGCAGAGGCGGCGACTGTGCTTATGTTTATGCGCGTTTATTTACGACTTGAAATTTGAATAATTTACGGCGTCGTTGGCGACGAAGAATGCAGTCCACAGCATCCTGTGCATAAGAATGTTTATGTATGTGTGCTAGTGTGTGTGTGTGTGTTGGCTAGTAGAAAAACAGCGCAGAGGACATCGTTCAGCTGGAACAGCTACAGAAGCCAAAGCCACAAAAACACAGAACGGGACATGGAACATTGCATCTGTTTTTGGGAGCCAAGGCAATTGGAAATGGTCATTGTAGCTGCATGGGCGTTGGGAGCTGGGTTAGAAGTGGGTGTGGTCACTGCCGAAAAGGCGAGAGCGTGCGCGCTTAAATGAAGCGCAAAACGATGGCAACAACAACAACAATCAGTTTCAACTGCAGCGAACAGATTGCGGCGAACAGCGCACAGCGGAAATGGCAATGGCAACGAAACATAAACGGAAACACAAAATGCCGCCATGAAACGGAAGTTAAATTATTGCAATTGTGTTGGCAGCGCTTTTCATAACTGCAAATTGTTGCCCCGTCTCTGTCGCTGTTCATGTTGTTGTTTACAGCTAAAACAGCTGCAGCTACAGTTAAACTTGCCTGTTAAAGTCAATAGGGAAGTGCGGCACCTATTGATCGGGTCGGACAGAGATAGTTGCCTGATTGCTGGGAAATGTACATTTACAGCTTCATCAAATGAAAATGCCAGCGGCGGTCAAAGCTAAGAGAGAAACTGACACAAAACATTTTTCCCTACTTTCTTTGTAATGGAAACCAATTATATTCAATTTCTAAACTATTAAAATGTAATTGGCCTTAATTGGCTTTCTTACAAACGTTACAAATTTTTAACTAGCAAGAGTTGAATAACAATTCCTTTTAAAATTAATTTAATGTATTGTTTTCAATAAACAATAAACAGCTTAACAGAAATAATAAAAATTATTTTTTTTTATATTGATTATTAAGATTAATCATTATTATTTACTTATTTTATAGGATACATAATAACAACCTTTTAGAAAATCCTTGATATTTATTTAGTCTTAAATGTCATTTAATTTTGCAAATGTGTAAGAAACAATTAAGATCGTTATGGTCAAAGTACTTTAGACAACATTTGTCCGTCCACCTGGTTTGATTATGTTTCTCCATATCAAATTATCCCAGCTTGTCCCGAAAAAGCATCCGGTAACGCACATAAAGAAATGTTTACATGCAATTACCGTTTTAGTGTCGCGCTGTCAACTCGAACGCCATTTGCAATTGTTTATTACATGCCCAGAGCACCCCTAGTTCCCAGTGGGGTTGAATGGGGTATGTGATAAAGGGCGGCGGTAAACAGTGGAGTCTGTCGGTCGCATTCTTAATTGCAGTGCCTGCAATTTATCATCGGCGAGCAATTTCAGCTGGTAGCTGCAGGTAAAAATGCTCCTGGCTGCTTATGTTTCGCATGTTTACAGTTAGCTGTTGCCGTGTGCTCGGGTTAAACATTAAACAGAACCGAATGAGTTAAGGAAACTGCAGATGTCACGAGTGAAACTACTGCTAAGTGCTTGCTAATTGAATTGTAGAGCGTAAAGCGGGATCAAATTGTGTAATGTCCTGTAATGCATTAAGGATAACTAGCTTGCTGAGTTCAGAAAAGACAAATTACAGTTTATAGAAAACATTAGCAATACAAAATCAGCAATTTAAAACATAAAAATTAGATGAAACTATTCAGTAAAAGCAATAGAAAAACGCAAAATGGTAAAAAAAAATTTAATTTATGTATTAAAGAATTTTAATATTTTAAAATGTATAACAATATAATATAATATATAAAATAAATTGAGCTGAGAGTTAACAAAAAATTATTATGTTCTTATGGAATTTCTAATAAATTCTCACAATCTCAATTATCTATAAAAAATAATAGTAACCTAATAATAATAATAATAATTCTCATTATCCTTAATGACTTTTCATATATAATAGGCAAAAATTTGGTTCTAAATCCAATTACATGCAGGATTAATTTTCTAATTGTTCAACTATTATTAATTTAAAAAACTTTTCTATTAGAATTGAAGTTGTTTAATTAAATAATAATTTTGTAAATTAAATTAAATTAAATTAAATTAAAGTAAAACTGCAATAGCTTAACGAAGAATAATTGTTCATTATTATTCTATAACCTACCTAAACTTAAATAAATATCGATAGCCTTTTTCATATGGTAAACTATGTACTTTCTGGTCATGGAATCTAAAGAATTGTAGCCTATAATATGTAAGTAATTAGCAGCATTAAATTCACTTGGCCGACTTGAAGGCCATAAAACTCGCAATTCACGCGACTATCGCAGTCGTATATTTATATAGCCCCTACGCTGGCGAATTCGGACAGATTTATGGCAGCGGCATTAAGCGGCTGCAGTTGCCATTTCCTTTTCCTTTTGGTTGCACTTGGCATTCGGTCTTAATTAGGGGCTCCATTTGGGCCCTACGTGGCACGGTTGCAGAGTGCAGCAAGCAGCTGCAGGCCCGATAATAAAAACACATGTTGACAGGCGCCGACAGTGTTTCACCTATCTGAAAGTATTTTCGGTTGTCCGTTTCACGTGGGTTGTTTACCATCGAATTTTTAGTGCCGTTTAAGCCATTTGCACATTTTCGTTTATGGCCTTTGCCATTTCGCTGCCGTCTTCCTGTCAACACATCCTGCAGCTGCTGCTGCTGCTGCTGCTGCTGCGGGCGTGCCTATTAGTCTTGGCCTGCCTCGAGTAGTTGATGCTGTTTTGTTAGCTCAAAATTGGAATGTCATAAAAGTGTGTTTGCTTATTTAAAAAATCGTAAAAACGAAATAGCGCGAGCGAAGAGAGTAAATGAAAATGAACAAAAACGAAAATACATACAAGGCACAAGAGGTCAACAGTTGTTTTGTTTTACAAATTGTTGTTGTTGCTGCTGTTGCTTTAGTTCCTGCTAACATTTCTGTTGGGCATTGTCTTCCCATTTGCCTTGGCTTTACGACCATCCTTCTTTGGCGCCCTTTCGCACTGCTGTCTGTTCGCGCTGACTTCCGTTTCCGCTTGCATGCCCCGCATTGTTTCTTTTCGATTGTAGTTTTTTTTCTATTTTTTATTACCCTGGCGCACATGTGCCTTAAATTTTTTGTGCGTGAATCACATTGTGCCATTTGACATTTAATGGATTTTCGTTAAAAACTAGTTAACCCATTATAAAGAGATTGTAAATTAAAATCTAAACATTAATAATAATATCTATAAAATATATATACAGTTAAAGAATTACAATAATAGATTTTTTTTACGTATTTCCATTGCATATTTTTTTTTAATTCAGATTATTCACTTATTGAAAGTTCCTTATATTTTATTTATTTTTCAAAATATTCAATACAGTATACCCTTACCTGAGCACAGCCTACCTTTATACCCTGTACATCCTGTTCATCATTAAGTTCAATGAATACACATTTCGATAGACAGTATTTTTGTTTGTTTGGCTTGCGACCTTTTGACCCTTTTTTTTGTTTTGTTAAAATGCGCCTTGAATCCAGACAGCTCCTCACAGCTGCCCGCAGCCAATTGGCTCGAATGCTGTCAGGTTTATTAAAACGAAAGCGCTTTAAAGTCAATTGTATGCCCTGACTTCTAAATGAGTCAATAAGCGTCGGCCATAAATTAGAATATCAACAAGGATTACCGCTCGTGAATTTAATTAATTTACTATTGCACAAATTTATAAAATTTACTTTATTTATTTCCTTAAGTTTTTAACTCAAGTAGACCAAACCTAAAATGACAAAATTTCGACATCGAGGATTCGTTTGTGTTAATGATTGATTCTACATTTAAATTACATGCATTATTAAAAATAAAATTTTATTATAATTTTTTTTTTATTGTAAAAAATTTTAAGGTAAAGCGATTACTTATTTTCAAAAATTAGAATTGTTTCTAAAAATTTAGAATTGCGAATTTATATTTTCCATCGATTGCATTCGCCATAATTAGCTTAAAAAACCAAAATTAAAAGCGATTTTGGGGTGGTCCAATTATTAGTCAAAAATCATATTTGATAGCTTTTTGGTCATGATTCGGCATTGAAACTAAATCATCATTATTAAAAATGTAAAATTAAAGTTGGGAGTAAAAAAACACATTCACCAGCGTAAGGTAATTAAGAAAATCAATTAATATTATTCCTATAATTTATTTTCACTAAATTGTCGCAAAAAAAAAAAATTAATAAACTTAGCTACAAGGTATCTGCTAGTCAAGCACTTTCGATTCGTTTTTTGAATGGACAGTGGATGGGAAGTTGCAGTCATTTGAGGCAGGACAATGCAGCTGGGATTAAAATGCATGCGAAACGAAAATGAATTATAGTTTGTATGAAATCAATTTGTGAGCCACTGCACTTTGGACCTGGCCGCTCATTTGCGGGGTGGTTTAACTGGCCGGGATCCTTTATTCCTGTAATGGGTGCGATATGCATACAGTTAGTCGACAAAAAGGACATTCAACACTTGGCGTTTTGCTGTGTTGGCCGCAACACGTCCTTCAAGAACTTAATTAACTTTTCGCTGTTGTTGTTGTTGTTGTTGTTTGTGGCAGGCTCCGTTGCAACGCGTTGGCCAACAGCGCACGTTGCCCGAGTCGTAAAAAATATCCGGCCATATTTAACTGTCACATTGTGCGCCTTTTTACGCTTCGACACACACATAAACAAACCGCTCGACGACTTTTGTAAAACACTCACAATATTGTGACTGGAATACAGTAAACGCAGCGCGTCGCGGCTGGCGGCCATTTTCCGTGCGTGTGGCTGGAGGAGGGGGGAGGCTGCACGTAGCAACCGCGACAGCATTTAAATTAACCATTTAGAGTTATATACTTTTTTGTTTAATGACTGCTCCGAGTGCGAATGCAGCTGAAAAGCACGATAACTTAAACAAATACATTTTGTTGATGTTTTTTGTTGAATGATTTCAATGTTTAAAAAAATATATTAATCTATGTTTGAAAAATGTTGATAAAAACTACAAATTTAAAATCGGAAACCAACACTAAAATAAGCTATAAACAGAATTAGATGTATACAATTTTTAGGTTTTTATTTTATTTTTTTATATTTTTTAGATTTAGATTTTTACAATAAAGTAAGCAAATTAAAATTTATTTAAATTGTTGTAAGTTTAAATTGATATATATACTTAAGCTTTCAAATAAGGGAAATTAAATATATGGTTTCATTTAGGGAAATTAAATCCTACAGTTTCACTTTACATTATTCTTCTAAAATGTTGACAAATCAATTATTTTAGACTTAAGACGTTTTATTTAATAAACCCTGCACATTTAACATAATTTGTATTTACGCGTAAGTATTTGTTTATGGCCTAACGAACTAATATGTGTGTTTTAAAACTAATCACTTAATTCATACACCTAATCCCCGTGTTTATGCAATCAATATTTAAACTAGATTTATGCCTATAGATATGCGCATTGAATGCGGCTCACATGTTTGTGCTGCCAATTTCATCCAATATAAATATGTTTAGTAATTCTATCGAAAATAAGCCGCAGCAACAAACCGGGTGAACAAATAACGGTAAACATTTTGCCATTCGCGTGCAATTATTCATTCAGATGCGGTCGTAAAAAAAAATGATATCAACAACCGTATTGAGTGCGACCATTTGCATCCTTTGTTCTTTATCCTTTTTTGTGTTTTTTGTTTCGGCTTAGGGTTGAACAAATTGCCATAAATAACAAAATATTGGGCAGCAGGGAACGATGCTCTTTAGTTTATATACCCAGTGACCAAAGAAATGGCTTCAAATTGAGGTTATCAAAAGACTTTCGTACATAACAGAATTAGGTCAATCCGATTCTAAGAAGTGAATGTATGTAAAAAAAATTTTGGCATAGAAAAGAAAAATTTTATACATTCATTATTTCGTTCGATCTTCCTTAATTAATATCTTAATTAATCTCAATTTTAATTTTATATATATTTAAAATCTTAAACTTATACAAATTTTTTATAGGGTATGATGGGATAATGGACACAGAAATTATAAAGAAATTTTTTCACAGTATTGAAAGAAACAGGGTATCCCAACGTTAAGCAGAATCGATTTTAGTTCACTTAGTTGTTATTTTTATGTCACAACGCCAGCTGAGGATGAACCGTGGTTTTTGGCGGCCACGCAGAGCATGTGCAGCCGTTCGCACGATCCGGCACTGAGAGAAAAAGAAGGATGCAAGGAAGCAACAACTTGCACAACATTCCATCAGCTGGAAATGCAAATTCAGCGGCTGTTGCGAAGCACGAATATTGTTTGCATCAATGTAGAGACCCAAACGCATCATCTTCTTCTCCTCAGCAGCAGCAGCGCATTGGAGTCGATAACTTGTCTGGCCCGGCTTGAATTGAAGCATCTCGACCTGCATCAGCAGCAGTTGCCCAACGAAGCGGAAACCAGCAAAAGGTAAAGAAAACCACTGACAAGGAATGTGGTATGCGGAAAATTGGTAGCGTCGCCTGGGTCAAAACAAAAAGAAGGAAGGCAAAATGAAAAAAAAAATATATATATATGCAAATATTGAACGAGACAATCAAATATGCAACAGTAATTTTTTGTATCAACTGTCGAAGAGCATGGAAGGGCAGCTATATGACCTGGCATTATATTACAGCCCCAGGGATTGATAAAGGGTTCACTGTGCGCCCCGGACTACAAAAACAAGACAGCTGTGACAGCTATGAGGTCCTCAAGAGTTTTTACATACCCTCAAATATATTGATATAACTTGGGTTTGAACTTTGCTAACTTCCTAACATTTTATTCCTTTCTCTTAATTTTTTTTGATGCCATTCTGTTAATTAATTATGTTAATTATTTAAGTTAATTATTTATCTATCAATATAAATGATATAGGGTATTACGCAGTCGGTTGCATTCGACTGTGTGGTTCTTATTCAACCTTTTGTTGGCCCTTAATTTGTAAATAATGTTAACAATTCCGATTCCGAGTTGACGAAAATGGAAAGTTACCAGTGAACGAGCACATATTGCGAATAATACCCATATATATTACCAAGCACGCCTCAATGCATCTCAAAAATGAATGCGTTTCAATGGGTATTAACATGTTCAAGTAAAGATTTCCCTGCTGCGAGTGCTTTCTTTGCTTTAAGTACAAATGCGTTCGCTGAATGTTTACACTAAAGCAGACAATTTAATATGTTAGCTTTTTGATAGGGTTCCTTATTCCGTCTCATATAATAAATAATATCATTAAAATATATAAAAGAAATATTAAAAATATTTTTTGATGAACAATTTTGTTCATTGTTTTAAAACAAGATTTTTTCTGTATTTAAACTGGAAAATAAAACAAAAAATTAAAATGTGGTATAGGTATTGGTATAGTCGAATACCAGAAAGCTTACGACAGGTGTAAATCAACCACTCAAAATAAAAAATTGCCTTTGAGAAAAAAATAAAGTTTTTAGATTTATTAATTGTTTTTTTTTTTTTTGTATATCTAATTATACATTTTTATTTTCTGGTATATATTGTATTATTATTCAGTATTTATATTGTCTTTGGTTCAGGATATTTCTTAGTTGGGTGGTTCCGACTAAAATCTTCACACTTGTCATTTTTGTATTACCCATATCTGATAATAATGCAAAAGTTGCTTATTACAAATCGAATTGAAACTTTAGAACACATTAATAATGTTATTGTTACACACATTCCAAACATTGTATGCTATATTTTCCCAAGAGCTTTTCTAAATTTTTGTACATTTACTGCAGGACTTTGTCAGTTGAACGTACTTTGTTGGGTTTACGAGTGCGAGTAAGTGCAGAAAATGTTGAGAGTTTGCGAAAGCAGATCATAAAACAGAATATGGCTGAATTGAATTGAGTAGGGGGACATTAAGAAGTTTTTTGCTACACTCTGACAATTAAATTGAGTTATTGATAATTGCGCTGTTTGACAATAAAAGGAAAATCAGCTGATAAAGAAAACAAGAAATATATTTGATATATAATATATATTAAAATTTAATAAATTATATAAATAAAACTGTATAAATAGTAAAATTTTTATTAGTAACATTACTTTATTAGAAAATGAATGCTCAATTTTAGGCAGTGTAGTTAAATTTTCCGTATCAACATTATTTTAGCTAATTTATAAAATGTTTATGTCGATAAGTGAAATATGAGCAACATTGATTTGGTGTTAATATTTGAAATTAAACAGCAAATAATTGGCAATAATTTATGAAATTATGAGTATTTATTTCACCTAGTCATAAACACATTCGTTGCACGCTTCAGTCCTGACCTGAACATCAAATATTTAAGGACATCAAATAATCATAAACTTACCACAAGTGCCACGCCCAACTGTGCTAACAATTTATTTATGATCCCGTTCCATATTTATGTTGTTCATCAGTGCTAATGACTTGCTCACTTACTTCGTTGCGTTGTTTGAAAAATCACTGGGCTGTTAAGCATAACGGCCACGCCCACAACCATTTGTCTTGTACAGTTGGGCGGGGGGGAGGCATAAAACTGTTGACATGTCATTTGTCATATTCACACGCCTCGCCAGAAACATTTGCTTCTGTGTCTGTTAATTTGCATTTTACGCAGGTGCGACAACTCTGGAATGGCATATTAAATTCAAAACCCAGCCAAAAAGAACTTAAACAAAGTTGCCAAAAGAATAACCCAAAACAAAACTTAGTGTAGATTTGCAGTTTTTGAAACTATAATAAATAAATAGTTTCCTTGAATATTTCGATGTCAGTTTAGGAACTGAAACAAAATTTGAAAATGAAAACTCTTCGAAGGCTATATTTTAGTGGAATTTGTGAAAAGCGCTGGCTGCGCTTCTATAGCAAAAAGATCGTGGACCAGACCAAGTTGAGGAACAGCAGCGAGTGCAGCAAGGACAGCGACAGTGGGAAAAGCGAGGGGAAAGTGGCCACGAAGAAGGCCACTCTGCTGCACGGCGATGGCGTCAGCTGTGAACTGATCGCCGCCGTGCAGCAGGTGTTCGAGGTCGCCAAGGTGCCCATCGAATGGGATGTGATTGATAGCTCTCTGTGCCCCGAAACGAAGAAGGTTAATCCGCAGCTGGTCGAATCGCTGAAGCGCAACAAGGTGGGCATTAAGGGTCCCCTCGAGCGCACCAAATTGAAGGAGCTGCGCAAGGTGCTCGGCCAGTACGCCTATGTGGCCATATGCCGCACCCTGGATGGCCAAAAGTCCGCCTACGGCAAGATCGACTGCGTCGTCATACGGGACGTGGCCGAGGGCGAGTATTCGGGCATTGAGCACACCGTTGTCCCGGGCATTATGCAGTCCATCAAGGTGAGCACCACGGCGGGCGCCGAGCGATTTTCACGCTTGGTTTTCAAATATGCATTGGAGAACAAACGGAAGCGGATCACCATCGCCCACAAGGCGAACATAATGCAGTTGACCGATGGCACTTTTCTGAATACGATGCGCGAAGCGGCCGCCAAGCATTTGGAAAATGTTCGGTTTGAGGAGCGCTACATGGACACGGCCTGCCTGTATCTGGTTATGAACCCGGAGCGGGTCGACATTATCGTCTCCTCGAGCATGTACGGCGATGTCCTGGCCGTGATGGCCTCCAACATCAGCGGCGGACAAGAACTGTGCCCCGGCTTTGGGGTGTGCGAGAATAGTCTGCTCTTCGATTCGCACATTGCGTGCAATTTTGCAATTGCTGGCAAGGATCTGATCAATCCCACAGGCCTGATACTCTCATCATCGCTAATGCTCCACGAATTGAGCCTCCAATCGTACGGAGATCGAATTCGGTGTGCTGTCGAAAAGGTCTACAGAGATACCGATATACGTACCCAGGACACTGGCGGCAGTGCCAAATGCTCCGAATTTACCGCTGCTGTTTGTAAGGCTCTTCAAGAGCAGGAAAAATAAATGTATTTTTCTTTTTTTTTTTTTTAGGATATAAAATAAAATATGAGGTAATATTTCTGTATTGATCAGCGCTCTAAAATAAAGCAAACTTTTAAATTTGTATATTATTTTATAAAACTTCTACCGAAATCATTCAAAAGTCCTGATTAGCACTTTTGAAACATTTGTTAACACAATTTCATTTATTTATGTTCTAAATAGCAGACAGAAAACAAAATTTAATAAAACATTTTCCTCCTTTAACTGAAGGTTAAAAAGTTTTTTCAGCAACGTGTTTAGAATCAAGATAACTGGCTTCTAGTTAAATCCGAAAACAACCCAAATTAGATTCACTCCACAGGTAGTTTCCGTTGATAGCTGAGCTAACAAAAGCCAAAAGTTTTCTTTTTGGCAAACAAACAAGTTTAAAATATAACTTTTTGCAAGCCGAACATTTTCTGTGTTGTGTGTGTGTGTTATCAAAAGTTGTTTTGACTTTATCGGAAAATTGCATAAATAAAATTTTGTGTTAAGCTCTTTCAACTTTGTGTTGATTATTGTATAAAAAAAAAAAATTTTAATGGGTCTGAAAATGAATGACGAAATTTAAAAAACTATAACGAAAATATTTTAATTTATTTGGTTTTTTGAACCAAACAATTTGTCTTGAATAAAAATCCATACTTAATATACGGTCAAAATCAAAAATGCATTTCTTATCTTAAAATGAAATGCAGTATTAATATACAAGTAAGACAGTCCAAATTCATTATTAATTAATTATTTTTAATAAATTTTAATAATTAATTAAAATTGTTACATTTTTTACCAATTTAATTCAACATTATGCGGATTATTGTATAAAACAAATATATATATATTTATATGTTAAAATAAGTCTGATGATAAAAAACAAAATTCAAAAAAAAATTAACAAAAATATTTTAAATAATTTTTCACGTTCGTATAATCCGGATTTAATATAGGGTCAATATCAGTAACTCATTTATTTTCTAAAAATTCGTGTTTATTGAAAATTTTAAAATTTTAAATAACATGCAATCAAGAAAATCCAATATTTTACCAATTAAAAAGACTTATATAAATATATACATTAGATACCATTATCAAAGTGGGTTAAACAAGAGATGAAAATAAAATGGACCTAAAACAATTATTTAAAAATCTCAAGTTGTGTTTTACTATGCCCATAATTTGCTATTAGTAATACGATTATTGCTATCAATAACAGGCACCTGGCTGAAGGAAAGGACGAGGATGAGGATGGGGGGTGAGGATCCGAGAGGTTGTGATGCTGGGTCACGTACTGGGCGAGTGCTGACAAAGTGAGCCAAGTGCTCGATTTGCGCCCAAGCTGCCAGGATGCAAAGATGCCAAGAAGCTGACTGCGGACAGTAGACAAGAGAGAAGACAAGACAGAACTAGCTTACTGTTGTATAAAAACTTGTTAAAATTTAATAATTTATGGCCCTGGCCAAGAACGTTGCCCATAGAGAGGCGAGCAAGTAATAAACGTCAGTTTTTGTGGCCTGCCAGCAGCAACAGCAACAGCAACATAAAATTGGCCAAGTTTGTCAGCCAGCAGCGGACTGACAGCAGTTGCAGATATGAACGTGAACGTAAAATAGCACTCGGAGCTCTCTCAAGCATCCTAACATCCTGGCATCTAGGCATCCTTGCATCCAGACATCCAATTTGGCTGCCTGCACAAAATTGCAAACATTTTCTATTTTTTGTGTCTTGCTTGGCCTTGTTTATGCAACTAACTAATATGTAGTTCTAATTAAATTTGGACTTTGGCCACGCCCACCAAGCCGATAGTTGAGAAGAGTTGCCAAGAAAAGAGCCCAAAGTCCATTTACCTGTCGGTTGTGTTCTTCTTCTGCCCTTTGGCACCTCATGCAAATTGACTTCGGCGACACTCACTGAGATCCACTTCAAGTTTTCAGACCAACACGCGGTGTCTACGTGAGCGCCATTTTGATTCTATTGTTAATTGTAACGGCAAAAGTTGCTCCTCCCGGCGGGGCGAACAAAACGCTAACGGTCGATAAGCATATTAAACGGTACCTGAATGCGCAATCATGTGGCGACAACAGCTTCAACTACAGCTATTAAAAGCAAAAGCCATTGCTGTGCGGCCAAGAAACTAACGGCAAATGAAATAGTTCTAGAAAAACAATGGTCGGTTTTTCATGTAGGGAAAATTAATTTATATAAAGCTTATTTTATTTTTCAATATATATCAACTTTTATTAAAAGCAATAATAATAATAAAGATAAGTCTAGCATAAATTTCAATTTAAAAAAAATTAATTTTTTATAAGAAACATTTAAATTATCAAAATTATTTTTGCTAAGAAAAAAACTAAATAAACTTTCAACTACAATAACTTATTTTCACTGTATTTAAGCGATTTTATTTAGAATTTATAGAAGAACTTAAGCGGAATATTTTTCCATTTCCATGCCCTAGGAAAAGTACGTTTTATATAATTCTAAAGACAAACATAATCATATTACTTCTACCTTATATTAACTGAAAAACTGCGAGAAAGGATTAAATTGCAGCTACTTACACCACATAAAGCGTATCCTTCTTTCTCTCCCCTTTACTTCCAGCTTTTTCTCTCAGCAACAACAATGGCAGCCGCTACAATAATAATAATAATAATAAATAATTAAAATGCAACATGGCCATCGTGTTGTCATCCTCAAAGTTGGATATATCCTGCGGCTGTTGCTCGCCCGCCCGACGTCTCCTCTCTGTGTGTCTGTCTCATTGTGCTTTTGTAAATGAACTCACGGGTTAATTATGGGCCATTGAGGGCACTTGTGCCGCTTACCAAATTAAAATACCTCACAGCCCGCCCAGCTTTTCTGCCATAATTACAATATTATGGTACTTAACCAGCGACTGTTCTGTGATGTGGGCATAAATTATTTAATTCTTTGCCAACTTGGAGCTCTTCTTAAATTTGCCACGACACATGCTCAAGTCACAGCTCGGAAATGTACAAACACGCTTAAATGTATGAAATATACATATATGTATATAAATATGGAAATCTCCACCATTCATATACAAACAAAATTGTCAGAATAAAGTGGCACTCGTTTAATATTAAGTGCCATTCATGTAGAGGAGCTAAACTATTCAAAGACAATTAGTTTAAAGTGTGCTCGTTTGCTGTATCCACAAAACACCTAATATTCAGTAAGTTAAATTAACACACTTTAAAATAAGAGTTACCTAATCAAAAGACAACACAAAAAAATTAATTTTTAATTTTGTATATATCTAAAAAATATCAGAATTTTTACATTATTTTCTGTTTTTATAAATATTTATTTTAATAAAATTTAAAAATTTTACCTTTGATTAAAAAAATAATTTGTATTTTCTTAAATTTTCTATCTGCAAACGTTTTTCGTTTTCTCTAATAATTTAAATATTATTTGTTTACTGTCAAACAAATTTTATTTAAAATTTAAAAATTTCATAATACGTTTTTAACTTCAATCAAAGTAACAACTTTTCACTTTTGTTAGCCCCATTTTTCAGCGCACCCAAAAACAGAATATATTTCAGTGGAAAACAAAATCAGGTTGCATAAATTAGGGGCAAGCAGCAAGCCCTTAACGCTGATAGCCATAATAGTCAGTTAACAGGAGTTGACCACCAGGGGGGCAACTTATTAGTTATGAAAATTGTCTTGCCCGCCACTAGGCGAACCTATTCGCAATCTTCTGCACTGTATAAATGGTGAATTTCTTTAGTTTTTACTATGCAAATTGCTAATTGTGCTCATCAACGGTGCGCCGTGTCCGCTCCTAATAAGAAATGCAAAACAGTCGCAATTTATAAAATGTTCAATGGCAAAAAGAATAAAATGAGCAGCAGGGCAAAAATTAAGCGCTGACTCGAGGCTCGCACTCGTTACAGCTACTATACATACATATATATATACTATATAGAAACTTAAGTGCCCAGAAATGCGAACGCACTGAGCCGTACAAATTGTTTGGGGACCAGAAAGATGGAGAGCGCTGCGAACGAGAAGTGCTTCCACCTCCAAGTGGAAATCCTTGGCAAAGGACGCTGGCAAAGAGTCGCTGCTGTGGATTTAAACAAAAGTTCCCAGACGTATTTTTTATTTTCATTTCCACTACATGCCGCATTATGCAAAGAGCGCGCAACGAAAAAAAACCACGTCCAAAAAATGAACACAGCACGACTACCAGAAGAAGGGGCGTGGCACAATGGGCAGTGAATATAGTGGATGCCATTGCAAGTGCTATAAGTTGGTGTGAAGTATTTGCATGAGAATGCAAAGTATGCAGGAAAGGTGCCAGTGCAAACTGAAAGTAATACAATAATATAAAGATAAAGAACAACAAGTTTTCTACTTCTTGCTACCTTGCAAAAAATAATTTCCATAACAGGTTTTTTAAAAAACAAAAAAAAGTCATATTTCACTGCCATTTCACTTTGCAGCCATCAAAAAAATGTGAACATTGATATAAAAAGTAGTTATATAAAATATATTCTTAAATTTTCTTTCAAAGAAAGTTGATGTTAAATGCTGAGGAAATAACATTTTAGTAATATTCTTCAAAAGCATATCATATATTATTAGCATAAATAGTTTGTAAAAAGTACATCTAAAAAATAAAAAAAAATTCCATTTTAATAGTTCAAAAGAAGTTTAAAGTAATTAATTGAAATTTCGCATTCTTTAATGAACAAAAAAATATTGTTTTTATGCATTTTTAACTTTTAGCTTCCGTTGCATTCGCCGGCCAATCGACTACTGAACACTCAAACTCTAAACAGTTTCACAGCAGCACCTCGTATAACAGTTATAACAGTTGCAACACTTTGGGAAACGAAACAGAACTTACTCTGAGCCAAAGTCTGTCTGTTCCGGGACACAAAGGACGAGAAGAAGTTTTACATAAATTTACACAAATCGAGCAAAGTTCATTTGCATATTTTATGCATTTGGTGTAGAAGACAGAATAAGAAGAACATGTGGGACAGACCTGGTGCAATTAAGGCTATCATACATAACATACATAAAATAGATTTAGGCAAATGTTTAATAATGCGACATACGGAACCTATAACAGGACAAGTTAATAATTGAACTACTGGACAGATAACTTGAAAATATCTAAATTAGTAATCATTACTATATTGGTATTATAAAAATTTAAAAAATGAAGAAAGAAAACTTATATAATATTAATTTTTAGTTTTACGACAAATTAAATGTGAATAAAAAGTAAAAATTGTATTTATCTAGAAGATAATAAGCAAAAAGAATTTTTGGTAAAAAATTAACACAAAATTTAATTAAACTGTAACGAGTACCGAAAACAAAGCTAATGTTTTCAATAACGACAAATGAGACAAACTAAAACAAGTTAAAGCGTATTTAGATAAGAAGCGTCTTTGAACTTAGTATATACTTTAACCCAATTACAACGGACGCAGGCAGCTTCAACTAAAAGTGTGTAGCTCAAAAAGTTGGTTTGAAAAATAAAAGTTGTATATATGTGTGTGAATGAATAAGCATGTCCAAAATACGGAAATTGAACATCCGATGCAAAAGTAGTAAAGTGCACGGGAAGAGGCAGACAGACAGCAGCGACACGGACGGAAGCCATCCGCAAAGCCCAAGTATCAGCCGAGCACAGGCTGCAAACTAAACCCAACTAGCCCGAAAACTGAACTCAACTCAACTGAACTCAACTGAGCTGAACTGAACCCAACTGAACTGAACTGCATGGGAACCGAAACAGAAACAGCAACGAAAATAAAGTGCATAGTGTCACACACACAATGTTTAAGTTTAGAAAGTGCGACAGGGAAGGGAGAATAAGAGGGCAGTGGGCTGATAATGCTGATGACTCCTAACTGCTTGGCGGACATGACCAAGCCCAGCTGCTGTTGATGACTACACAGACGGCTGGGCAGCTGGCCAGAGGAGGGCGAAGAAGAAGCTGGGGGGTTGGAGTTGAGCGAGCGTATAGCCATAAATGAATGAATGGCGAATTGTGGCCAGGATGGCGAAACTGCCACCAAAAGCAGGCAACCAGCGTGATTACAACAACAATTAGAGAGCGCTGCTCCACAAAGCGAAGCCAAGCAAAAAGCGCAAAAATCGCAAAAGAAAGAAGCTAGAGCAGCAGCCGGAGGATAACCAAAATAATGCGACAAGGCTAACTGGCGTAGCTGACATTGCACGGCTCCAAAATCGCAGCAACTGCCAAGGCGACAATGCAGCAGACCCAAGATTGGGCCAAGGGTGGTCGCCGTCCTGGCGACCTATTCAAGATTTTGTAAAATTCACAAGCTAAGCGAAACTTTTGTGACTTTTAATTACTTTAAAAAGCCAAAGTGTCTTTCGTTTTGTGCAATCTTTAAGGAAGAATGGCCAAATACAAAGCAAACCAACAGCTAATTGCTGATAGAGAAAATGTAATAAAAACATAGGGTATAGGTGTGAACAAATAATGGCCAAATAAAAGAAAGCAGTTACAAATAGATAAAGCAAATTACATTTATTTGACTTTTATTTGAGAACATTTTGCTACAATGTAAAATTTAATAAAGTTAACAAAAATTATTAGCTATATTACTAAATAATGGGTATCATACAAAATATTAGATTTAATTTTTTCTCTAGATAAAATAGGTATTTTATAGTTGTATGTTTATGTTTATGTTTTTTTTTCTTCCTTAATTTAAAATAAAATTCTAATATATTTACCTTTATGAAAAAGTAATTTAATAAGCTTTAATATACTATTTTTATTTTTTTTTCCTTTTAGTTTTATACATTTAATTTGCGTTTGAAGTTGAAAAAATAAAAAATGTTATCCACTGTACATAAAAAATTGAAATCAAAGTTTTTGTGTAAAACTGACACGATTTCCGCTGCAACTCGTGATTGCAATCAACATACTTCAATCGATTATGAATCAGCCATAAAAACCGCATGAAAACATGCAACTGGCCTCCATTGAAATTGTAACTTTCGCCAATAAATTCATCTGCAGGGAACACGTTGCTCAACGATCCGTACTTGGAAATGTGGTTTCGATTATTCGTGGAAGCACATTTTTAAATGCATATACCCTTTGGAAAGTAGTTGAAATGAGAATGTTGCCTTTGGGCATATACATTCAATAGCATCTCCAAAAAGTGTTTAAAGCTAGTATTCCTTATTTTTTAGCTTGATTAGAACATAATACTTGGGCCAGCTCGATGAGCTTTTACAGGGTATACACTAATCGCGCACTAGAATACTTTGTCGTTTTTATTTTTTGCAAAAAAAAATACATATTTGGGAATTGACCACAATTTGAGACCTGATGCAACAGAGAAATATAGTTAACTTAAATTAAAAATAAATTGAACATTTTTGCACTCAACGAGATTTTTAAAATAAAAGAAAATTCATAATAAAAATTAATTTTGTATATTTGTCTTAGGCTAAGCCAGTGGTTTCGACATATTCAAGATAGAAGTTAGATATTTATATAAATTAAAGAGAAAATATCTCAAACAGATTGAGGAATCAAAGCAACATAAAATCAATATTGCAAGTCAGGCAGAAGAGTTATTTTATTAAAATTTTTTTTTTACAAGTGTCAGTTCATTTGGCGAGGACACGCCCCTTTTATACCAGACGCCCCCCGCCAACAATTGTTCAATCAGCAGACTATAAAAGTGTGTGTGTTCAGTTTTTGTGCCCCCTTGCTGCATGATTTAAGTGCCACTATATTTGAATTATGATTGTTAAACATGAATATTTATTGCAATTTGTTACAAAATTGTTGCAACACTTCTGGCTGAGTAGGGACAGACCATTTAAATGTGTGGGTCACATATAAAACCATTGCGTATTTTATGATTTCCACTTTGCATTTGCTCTGCATTTGTTTTAGACGAGATGGGTTCGAATGGGCTGGACATAATGCATTTTCAATTTGTGTTTGTCTTTGCAGCGCTTAAACTTCGAATGATGAAACTTTGATTTTAGCCACGAAATGATATTTTTGTACAACTTTGTGCCATTTCGAATAATTGCAGTAAACGAGAAATGTTCTTAGCCAGAATTGTTGCTGCAACAAAGCGAAATCATTTTAATTGAAAGTTGTGGCAAACAGAAACCAGAAACGGAAACAAACTCGACTTCTTCTGACAATGCAATTAGTTAGCCGGCAATTAGCATTTGTTCAACATTTCCTTTTTGTCTCAAAGCGTATTAAATAAATATTTTGTTAGCAGCAAACAATGAAAAAAAAAAAAAAAAAAAAAAGGGAATACAAACACAAATAAAAAAATGAAAATAATAAAATATAATATCGCTATGCGCAAAACTGGAACGTAGCACAAAGCAAACACGAATGAATAATTTATGGAAAACACATGCAGAATAAGTCGACAGAAGGTTGCGGCCAATGGCCGGCAACGGGACAACGTCGCCATCACCGCCTGCCTCTCCTCTTGCCCCACATTTATGCACATAAATTGTAACGGCTTTTTGGCTCTACCTTATGCAGATTTGTTTAACTTCAAAAGAAATAACAAACTGAACAGCATTGGATGCAGTTATTGCTGCTGCTGCTGCTGCTGTTACTGCTACTGCTCCCAAGTTTTTCTCTAGCATTAATCCACTAAACCGTAAACAAACGAGGCCAGTCAACAAAGGGCCAACATGTCGTATGAGCTATTAAGTGTGCCATGTGTGTGCTATTGTGTGTGCGATTGTGTGTGTGTATGTGCCGTCTAGTCATATATTTTAAAACTGCTGGCCAGCTCGGTTTGCATATTTTGCAAGTTTTGTGCTGCTGCAAGCAGTTTCATTTCTAATTGTGTCGCCTTTGAAATATGCAGCCAACAATTTATTATACCAAGGTAGAGATTTTTCTTCTATTATTATACTTTTTCTTTTTTTGTAAATTCAGCTCTTAAATGGTCTGAGTGAAATACTCCTATTGATCAACTTGTCAAGTACAGAGAACATGTTTTGAGCCTGAGCTGAGAAGACTTAACAACTAGTTAGCTAAAACTTCTGAGGCCAAAAGGAAGATTACAAAGAAGCAGTTAGAAATCCTCAAATGCCCAGGTTTTAAATATATATCGAGCACAAGTTAGTATATATTAAGTACTGACCTTAACTTTTACTTCAAATCAAATAAAATAATTTGTTAGAAAAGTCAATAATAAAAATATTATCGAATTTTAATTAAAATTTTTTTCATTTTAATATAATTATAAAATATAATTTGCTTAACTTTAACAGAACTCGATTTACCCATTTAAATTGTAGAAAAAGCAAAACTTATTGATAAAAAAAATTTATGAATTAATTAATTATGTATTTAAAATAAAAAATACTTGCTTTAAAATTGCATTATTTTGTGTTAAAAAAAGTTTAAAGAGCGTTTAATTAATTTTTTATTTTTGATTTGTTTTGCTTCTACTTCCCTTGCCAACAAATTTAATTTCCGACTAAACATTTCAGTTTATAATTAGTTTTGAGTATTTCAGCACTCTTTAAACAACCACAAAAAAATGACGAATAATGAAGCAGCATATTTAGTTAATAAGGTGACATTTTTGGATTAAATTTAAAATTTGTAAAGCGTATTGAATATTTATGGATTCAAAGGGCTATAAACCTGAATTGACTTTTTTGATTTTATCTTCTGCTTTGTTTTTATAGAGCTTAGCGGCAAATAAAACTGTCCAAAGCAATTTGTAATTCAGTTGACCAAATACGCATTTCAGTGTTATTAACAAAAACTGTTTTGCTAGCTTTCAACTAGCCATAATCGCCTCCCTTTCTCTTCGCTGCTGCAGAGCATGCAAATGTTGAGAGGCAAGTTTTTAGTTTATGTTTTCAATTTCATCAACATAAACTAAAACGAAAAAGCTATTAACTCGAAATGCAACTGCGACTGTCCGACTGAATGAATGAAGAGAGAGGGATAGAGAGGGAGGGAGGAGGGGTACACGATGGATTGGGTTGGGTTGTGGACAGTGTGCTGGGGCGTGGCACCATTTCCCTCTTGAATTTGCGCAAATTTACACGAATTTGATTATTATTATGATGGCAATTTGCAAAAATGTCATCTCTCAAGTGAAGAAAAAGCGCAAAAATAGAAAATATTGTCGGACAAACGGAAATTTCTCATTGCGCAAAGTGGCACAGTACTTGTTGGCAGCCAAACAGGGTGTCTGGTCATGGGGCAGGGACTGCGCTCAGCGCTGGTCAATGCCGGGGGCACCCTGTGCACAGTCCTTGGCATCAATTGTGCCTTCCACGTAACAAAAATTTATAGTCCTTTACAAGCTGTGCGTCTTGTTGCCATTCGCTTATCGCGGTCGCCCATAATTATGACGCACTTTGTGGCAAAAGGCTGTGGCAGGGATTGGGTAGCTGTTGCTGCTGCTGCTGCTGCGGCTGTCGTCCTTCGTGTGCTTCCTTCGTCCGGCACATCCTGCAGCAGGATGTTCAATTTTCGCTTGCCTCTTATTTTGCTTTGCCATTTTGATTTCCTTATTTGCCCTGTCGCGTTTTGCATTCATTTGCCTTTGCACTTTATCTGCCAACGTTGCATTACTTTAAGTGGCATCAGAATACACCCTCCCCCCCTCCCCCACCCAACCCTTAACCCAATCTCTTTCCCACTTGACTCTTGCCGCTCCAACTGCGGCTCGGTGAAATTATCTGCTGGCAAAATCAAAAGTTTTGCGCTTTTATGCGGCTCTGCCCCGGTCGGGGGGCAAGTCGCAAGTGGGCGTGTCAGTCAGACACGAGCGCCCTGAAATTGTGTCAAGGACACACAACGCCCCGAGCTCTTGGCGGCAAATTCGAGAAATTATTGCGGAAAAGGAAAACAGCGCCGCAAACATTGTTTAACTTTCATTGCCTTTTCCCTTTGCTGACTTTCACATTTGTTCACAACAAAAAACACACACATACACACACACACACACCAACACACATAAATTGCCAATGAAAAGCAGCTCTCAGCGCTTTTAACTCTTCAGGATATGCTGGCAGGCTTATCGACCACAGGACATGACCAAATGCGGTGTATTTATTTGCCAAGAGCCAACAATATAAATAGATAAATCATTTATTATAATGCGTATTGAAATCCAAATGAACTCAATTAAGTAAAGTGTTTCTTGGGCTTACATAAATCATTATTAAGCACTTAATTTCTATATGAATAAATTTTATTATTCAGATATTCCTTTTCTAACACAATGAAGTTTTATTAAGCAATAGTTTTATAATACATTAAAAAGCTAATTTTGATAATGCTTAATAAATAAAATTACTTTTAAAGCTAATTTTTTTTAAATTTATTTATATTTCAATATTTGTGTATGAATTTTGAGTATAGTTTTGAATTATCTTAAGAATCGTATTCATTGTTTTTTATGAGCATATCATATTGTTTTTATTGAAATCATTATCTATCTTTTTTATTTCTCTTGGATTTGCCGCATAATTATATACCATTATTATATTAAAGAAATATGTTTTCATTTATTTCGAAAGTTTCATAAAAACAATCGATTTTAAATAGTTTTTTGATCTGTTGTCATCTATTATTTTGCTGAGAACTCAACTTACAAAAATAGATTTTGTAAATATTAAATAAAATGTAAATATTATTATTTGTAAATATTGCAAATTATAAATCTAGCTTAAAAATACTCTGGAATTTATTATGAACGATATATATTTCTGCTCAGAGCTAGTTTGAAGCCATTCTCAACTGCATTCAAATTTGCAAAGTAATATTCCTATGCATTTACCTGAGCCTAGGCCGCAACTTAACGAGTTCTCAAGTCGCATTACAACTTTAAATTGACTTGCTGACACACACACACACACAATCACACACTCAAGCGCATTCAGTAGTATTCACATCTTGTAAGATTTACGTTTCTGGGTCACACAAAGGACGAACAATGCGAGGTCTGTTTTATGGCCACCTCAAGTGGCTTATTTTAACAACCCGGCGAAAAGTTAACGGAGAAAGTATCTTGGGAGTGCGCATACGAGTGTGTGTGTGTGAATGCGGCTTTTGGGTGTGAATGCAGGTAACTCAACTCACAAAAGTGCATGTAAGAGCCAGCACAAGGACTGCAAAGGACATGCAACCACACAATTCCTACCTTGCCATTGATGACACTTTTATGAGCATCTATAAGCCCATCTTGTGCGCACATTTCGCACTCGAATCCCACGTCTGGCCCCCTAATTTCCCTTCAACCTTTCTTGCTGTCAATTCATTCGTTTAATTTCATTTTCATGCAGCTGCCAGCGCTGTACTGAAGTCTGCGGCAATCCGGACAAGATGTCAAAGTTCCTGGAACTTCATTAGGGCAAATCTGACAGGCAACTGAGCGCAAAACCGAATCCCTTCACGGCCAGCCACTTGTGGCTATGTCTGTGCACCCATTGCCATGGTGATGGCTCAAGTTCTTTACCATTAAATGAACCAGAAACTTGGCAAAAGTATTTTAACCAGTGAAAATGTTGATGATAGGCCTTTGACTTTTTATGGCCTGCAGCGGTGAATGGAATCTAAAATTTTGGCTACATTTGTTTTATTTTCCTGTTTGTAACAGAACAAGAACAAAAGAGTTGGTAAATTATGTAAAATTTGATTTTGGTATTTAACTAAGTTTTTAAGAAAGTTTGAAGAAAGTTTTCTTATAAAATAAAAGCATAAGAGGTAAAGATTTTAGATGAGTAAAAAAAAATAACAAAAATGTAAAAATTTCAAAAACATTTATTTTAATTTCTGCTGAAAGTCTTTTGTTAAATTGACATCATTTAAATTAAAAGTAGATCTAACAAATATTCTTTGTATATATTTTCTATAAAGAGAAAGATAAGTGAAAAAATTACAAAAATGTAAAAATTTCAAAAACATTTATTTTCATTTTTTAAGTAAATTGACATAATTTAAATTAAAAGTAAATCATAAATATATTCTTTGTATATATTTACGATAAAGAGAATGATATATTCGCTAATGTTCCCCGCTGCAGTCTCTGTGGTGCCACCTTTCAAACTTGTTCGGATTCCCATTGCTGATTGTGCGAGGCGCAAAGTTTGCCGCTTCAAAGTTGTGCTGAAGTATTTTGCCAAGGGTAAAATAACTTTGACATCAACTTGGTAAATCCAAGTCTCTCAACAATTCCACGGCCCACTTTCCAATGCTAATCAACTGTGGGCTTCAAATGCCTTAACCGACAAATCAGCATAAAGTTAAAAGTTTCTAAGAAATCCTAAGCCATAGAACAGTATCTGATTGCACCAATGCAGGCAAATTGATCGACATTTGCAAGCTTCTTCAACATATATTGCTTCTCATCAAACTCGTTTTTGCACTTTTTGTCTTTTGAATAAATTACAAAAGAAAATGCTTCGTTTATTTTCGTATTAAATTAAAAGCTCCTGAAGTCAATATAGTTGGAAAACATTTAGCTTTCATAAGTCGAATAATATTTCATTATTACAAATCGCAAATTCAAATAAAATTTTAAATCTAAAAATATAGCTTTCTTAATTTTTATTTTTTTTTCTTTCATAAACTTAATATTGTTTGAGCTAAAAAGAATTATACGTGTTTTTCAGACATCCATCCGTAAGTCCTTAAGTCAATATAATTGGAAAAACTTTTAGATTCCATAATTCGTATAATATAAAAACAAAACATTTTCATTATTACAAATTGCAAATTCATTTTAAATTTTTAAATATAAATGTTTAATTTTTTTATCCTTGCATAATCTTAAAAATGTTTTAGCTAAAAAAGCTAAGTTTATTTTCGTATTAATTCAAATTTTTTCCTTGCATAAACTTAGCTATTTTAAGCCAAATTAATTTTATTGCTTACAATATAATAATAATAATAAATCTTTTTTAAGTTTCCTCCAAAGTTTTGCAATTTTACCTCAAGCTTGGAAAATTTGATATTCCAACTCTGTTTAATTCGATTGGTGCGAAAACATAGTTTTCGAATTTCCTCCAAGTTGACACATGTCGACTTAAACATCAGTAGTTTTCAATTTGAATTCAATGCATTATCAAAGCATTTGGCGTACTCTGGGCGCGCTCAGCTGTGGCTCCTTGGGGACGTACATCAGCCTCAGGCTGTTCGATCTGCGCCAGACGCACCACGCGCCCGCCAAGCTAGAGGAGCAGTCGAGCAAGGAGCAAGGCTGGTACCATGACTGGGATCGGCGCAAGCCGATGACAAACAGTCTGGGTGCCCGGACGGACGCTGTCCAAGAGGATGCCGTTGCCCTGCGTCACATTGTACTGGTGCGGCATGGGGAGTACAAATCGTCGTCGGATGGCGACCATCTCACGGAGCTGGGCCGGCTGCAGGCGCATCGCACGGGTGAGCGACTGCACGCGATGGGCGTGGTCTGGGATCATGTGGTGGCCTCGACCATGACGCGCGCCCTCGAAACGGCCATGATCATACTGAAGCAGATCAACTTTGATCCGCTCAAAATGAAGCGCTGCGAACTTCTTCCCGAGGGCACCCCGTGTCCGGCCGATCCGCCACAGAACCGCAGCGTGTCCAGCGTGGAGAAGGCCTATCGCCGGGACGGGCCACGCATCGAGGCCGCCTTCCGACGCTACTTTTTTCGCGCCTCGCCCGAACAGAAGCACGACTCCTACCTGCTGATCATTGGCCACGCGAATGTCATACGCTATTTGGTCTGTCGGGCCCTCCAATTCTCGCCCGAGGCGTGGACGCGTTTCAGCCTGCACCATGGCTCGATCACCTGGCTAACCGTTTGGCCCACCGGCTATGTGACCATCCGCTGCCTGGGCGATTCCGGCTTCATGGCCATAAAGGAGCTGACGCATCGCCGACCAAAAGCTGTTGTCAATTAAACTTTTAAACCTGGCATGTTTCACAGGTGTGAAAAATAAATTGTCTAAGCGTTGTTAAAATAACAAGTAAATAAACAAATTTTTGAGATACTTAAGTTTAGCTTATTTGTCACAAAAAAAAAAAATTTATAATTTAAATAATAATTTGTTACGTTAGTACAAATGATTATCTTATATATCTAAGATTTTTAAAAATAATTTAGATGCAGAAAATCATTGGATAAGAAAAAACTGAAGGAAAAAAAATTTTAGTTGAATTTTTTTCATTGTAAAATAATGGTAAATGCCGAATAATTATTTTTATTAATAATATACTAATAATATTCTTATCTTATTGTTATCTTTTTATATTGGCTTTTTTGAATAGGCTGTCAATTGATTTTTTATTTTTCATCCTCTTTGCAACATTTCAGTACTCAATTTACACGCAAATTTGTTGGCACGCAGAAATGCGCTCATTTATGTGTGAATGTGAATGTGTGTGTGTGTGGCCTCATTTGTAGCCAGACTTTTTGGCAGTATAATATTCCAAAGCCTTTGCATTCAGTGACCAACCGGAACGTGACTTTTATGTCCATTTTGTGTCATGCGGATGGAGTTGCAGCTGCTGCTGGCAACGGGAAAACCTCTATAACTTTGGCCAAAATCACTTTGCACGCTGCCTGCGGCTGTCACGCCCACAGCCAGCCCAGCACAGTTACCACATTTGTGCACTCTTTCGGCTTTGTCCTTGCTCATTAGTGCGGCTTTAATTTCGCTTCCCTGATGTTCGGTTTCGGTTATGGTCACGGTCTCGGTTTTGGTTTTTTGGTTTTTTGGTATTGTGCATTTTCCGCCGTCCTCGTTGCATTAACTGTGCATTCTCACAATTTAAATTTAATTTACGCGGCCGCAAAATCGCATTATTTGTGTCCGGCGAGCGATTTCGACGCCTGTCAACTATTAGATATTTGCACATCGTCGCTGGAATTTTAATAATAAAAACTTGCACCCATTCAAACGGCTTGCGAGCTGTGTCTCTGGCCAACATTTAACCCACAAAGTTTCTGTAAACTCCCCCCACAGCTCCCCCTCCCACACTCAGCTCTTGAAAATACTTTACATACGAGTATAAATATGCATATCGATTTTTAGAATAAAAGTTTTCTTTTTAAAAGGGAGCTAGTTCAAGGCGTTTAAAAAAAGCTTTTAAAGCTTCAATTAATTTTTAATTAAATTGCATTTAGAAATATCTTTGCAAATTTTGAAATTATATTTATCTAAAATAATTTAAATAAAAATTAAAAATATTTACTTTAAATATAATACAATATTTTTTATTTTTTTTTATTTATGATAGATTGTGAAAAAAATGCTAAATGAAATTTTTGGTCATATAAATATATATTGTAGAATATAATGTGCAATAATCAAGGAAATCCTCACGGCTCAAGTTGCTGTTGATCCGGTTCCTTTTGATCCTGCTCAAACATATGTCGCATGGCATTGCGTTTGCGGCGCTGGCTGCAACTGCCGCAAATGCGCATCGAGAAGAAGTAGACCAGCTCTATAAAGCTCAAACTGGAGATGCCCATGAACAGGCCAAAGATGCCGCCACAATTGGACACCAAAGTGGACAGGCCAAACAGAATCGTGCGCTTAATGGCCGTAAACTGATGCTCCTTGAAGTAGACGGTCAGACGCGAGCCAATCGCACTGCAAATATTGCATATAGAATATATATATACAGGTTATATCATATAGAAGGCACTTACTCCGTGTGCTCGTAAACCTCGCGAAAGGCCCGTATAGTCTTCTCCACGTTGTAGAAGGCGCGCGAGATCTCAACGTTGTACTCCAGCGAGGTGCACGCGGGCATGCAGTTGCACATGACCTTCGCATTGGGATCGATGCTCTGCTGGATCGTCTGGTTCTGAAGCAGGCTGTTGAGCTCATCCTGTGCGGCAGTGTAGCAATCGATGTCGGCTAGCCCGCAAACTGGCACATCCAAAGGCTCTGCAAGCAGATACGAATTATATAGTAGGTTATATACAATGTTGTCTTTAAATACTCACTGGGCATCCAGAACTTGACACAGCCACACTTGGCCATGGTAAAGTTGGCCAAGCACTCGGTCTGGCAATTGCTCTGCGAGTAACTGCGGAAGAAGCTCAGAGCACGCTCATCATCAAAGAAACATTGACGCCTGTTGAGTAATGTCAATTTTTTTATGAAATGTGAATCCTTAAAATACATACTATTTAATAGATAGATATTTATTCAAATGTGTGTAAATGCTGTGAATGTAAGCTCTCTATAAATAAACTTTATATCCAAACATAAGTTAGAGTATTCAAAACTTATGTATATATACTATATTATAAGCATTATTATATTATTTTTTACTTAATTATTATTTTAGTATTATATTACTAAAAATTTGAGAAATTGTATAAATGTTACAAATGTTGCAAATACTAAATATGTTTATTAAATAAAATCCATGTTTAATAGTTTTAAGTTCAAGGTAATGAATATTTTAAATGTTGAAAAATATTTTACATGTAATAAAATGACTATCATAAATGGTATAGATAAATTCGTACTATAAATATTATTAAATGAATATTATGAATATTACTATAAATATAAAAGATTTGTTATCAAAATATAAGATAGATTAAATATGTAATTTATGAAAAATTTATTGTTTAAATGATATAAATTCTATGAATTTAATGTTATGAATGTATTGAATGTAATGTAATACTGTAATAATTTTTTGAATAAATATTATGAATATTACAATTTCTATAAATGTAATAGATTTGTTATCCAATAACATTTAAAATATATAATTTAAATTATAAATAAGTTAGATAATAAAAAAATTTATATTCTGTAATCTTTTTAATTGTAAGAGGAGTATATGATGATTTAAATGTATCTACTGAGTATTATGAATGTGTCAAATGTACTCACTTTTCAGCGCTAATTTCGTGTAAATTGTCCGTGGACACGATATAGTTGGGCAGCACGCTAACCATGACTTCATGACCATGTGGCACCAGTATGTAATTGCCGGAGGTGAGCGGCACGCTCTCCGGAGAGTGGAGAAATACCTGCAGAGACAGAAAACCGAGCACACCCATCAATCAACACCCACATGACGAATGCGTGTATTAGGCACCTTGTAGCCCTGCTTAAAGCTGCGGCAGTCGTAGTCGTAGTTGTGCTCGAGGCCCTGCAGGAAGGCAAAGAAACCGTTACGCACCGAGGAGAACACAGTGCGCTGTGGATAGGAATTCTGGCCCTGTTCCACATAGCCCGAGTCGAGGGACCAGCTGCCACTTATCGGATTGAGCTTGGTCAAACTTGTATCGTAATAATTCTGAAAGTCAACAACCTTCGGATCCACGTAGCTGACGAAACGCTCGTCACGGTAAATATCCTCGGGTCGCAGTCCATTAAACTGATAGCAAATGCCCTCGTCGGTGGCAACAAAGTCAAATATCTTATCACAGAAATAGAATCGGCCATTCCAGCGACAAAACGGACCCGTCTCGTTCTTCGATATACTCAAATCCACCAGCATCTCAGCCACATTCTGCGTCCGCGGGCCGAGCACCTTCGACAGCAGCGGCCCAAATTTGGTGGCCACGTCTGCATCACAGATGTGCATTGTGGCCGCCATGCGCTCCAAACTGTGAACAGAGAAACAAACTAATGCCAGTTACAACGTTGCAGTCGGACAAATCATAGCAGTAATTGCATTTGAAATAAGATAGCTATGTCAACAATTTTGTCAGTTTTGACATGATTTTTGAAGAAAACTTTGACCACCCCATTATCACTTCTATTGTGGTTTTTAATACCAATTATAACAAGCCCAATTGATTAAGAGTATAAATTTTATAAGTTTAAATTTTGAAACATTTTTGTTCAAACGTGATTAAGGGGGGTACATGATTTTTTGACCAAAAAGTTAAAAATAAAATTGTATTTTCAGAAATGCATATCATTGGTATCTAGAATCAATAAAGATGACATACCATGTCCAAAATGCCAATAAACGTGAAAATCGGTTTACTTTTGACAAAGCTATCGCAGTTTGAAATATGCAAGCTACGGATTCGAGAGCCTTATGTGTCAAAATTTTTTCCGATTTTGACATGATTTTTGGCCAAATAAATAACCCCCAAAATCACTTGTAATGTTGTTTATAATACTAATTATAACAACCTCAATTGATTAGAAGTATAAATTCCTAATTCTAAATTGAAAAGAAACATTTTTTGGTTTTTTTTGGGAGTACATGATTTTTTGACCAAAAACAAATTAAAAACAAGTTTTAATTTTAGAAATGCATAATGCATTTAAATGCCAATCAAAACAATCTATAGGACAAATCATGACCAAAATGCCAATAAACTTGAAAATCGGTTGACCTTTGACAAAGTTATGATGGTTTGCAATATGGGAGCTGTGGATCCGAGAGGTTTACATCTCAAAATTACTGTCAATTTTGACATGATATTTGATAAATAATCATATATAAAAAAAACTGTGTTTTGTCATATACCAGAAGATGACATCACAAATTAAACCATACTCAACTCTTCCTCATCGACGCTGGGGAATTGCTTGCCTTCCGTATAGTCCTGCCAGATCTGGCGCGAGATTTTTTCATAGTCAAAGATATTGCGTTCCATTTTGATTTCCGGACAAATGGTGATGGTGGGAAAGGGTATCTTGTGGACTGGCACCAGCGTCTCGTCAAAGCCCAATATGACCGGCGAGTCCTGCCACTTTAGGTAGGTGGCCCAGATTAGCGAGACCGCAAAGTACACCGATGTGCAGGTCAACACCAGCCAATATAATCTATGAACACAACCACAAACACATTTAGCTGGACACCGGACAACACTCAAGATTACGGACGCACTTTTCGTAGATGGGGCGATGCACCTCGAATATGTAGCGAATGCCGTGGATGGTTGTGTTCTTCGAGTACTCCAGCAGCAGTCCCTTGCAGGCGGACAGACGACTGCCGTATCGGATGCGAGATTTGATAATAACATCACTGGGCACATCACTCAGCGCCGCCGAAGTGATGCTGGCACGTTGGTAGTCAAATTCTGGCAAGGCCAACAGCTCCGGTCCCGGCAGCAAGCACCTCGGCTTCTCCTCCTGCATCACGGTTGCAGCCATGTTCCTTGCAACGTTCGCGCCACGACTAAACTAACCCGTTAAGCGACCTACGGTTTTATAGCCAGAGCATAAATGGGTGCGACCACGGCACAATCCTGTGGGATGTCACACTTGCTCATCGGGGACAATGTCGCCATGTCCATGTACTTAGTCTAATTACTAGCTGAAATGTGTGGCAAGACTAAGTATAGTCGGCCCTTTATGTAACACTAAATTTTGAACTTTTAAAGAGGGCTACAATGCCTTTAAATGTGCAGGATATTTCAGATACTTTTTACTTACCTTTGCTCCAATAGAAATAAATATAATAGAAAAATTTATATTTTTCCAACTGTCTAGAGTATATAATAGTACAGAAATAATTAAATTACACTTTAAATGTGCAGGATATTTCATATGAAAATACTTTTGCTTCACTAGAAATTAACATTGTGGAAAAATTTAATTTTATCCCAACTGTCTAGAGTACATTATAGTACAAAAATAATTAAATTATATGAGAATACCCCACACTTGGAAAAATCAATTTTCATTGCTGCCCCAGATAAATGCTTTAAAGATTATTTTCAATTATGTGTTTGATTTTGTGATGTCCAATTTAATAAATGATCAATAGCTAAAATAATCAACATTTGATTTTCTTAATTCTAAAAATACACATATTTACAGCAAACAAAAAATGCTTATTGTAAAGTCAACCAAAAATAAAATTCTAATTGTAAACATAAATTGAATTTGTGATTTTTTGATCTACGAATTTTTGTTTTTTTGCTCCATCCAAAATCTGGAATTTAGCTTTAAAATTGAATTAAATTATCATTTTAACTTTTCGCATGCAAAATAATTTAATATCCGTATTGGGTCAATGGGAATTATCAATGCTCTTATAAAAATGAATAGTTTAAGAAATTTAATTTTATGGTTCCTTTTGACTTAAACTAGAATCTTTCTCTATTTTAACTTTCGCAGATACGAATGTGTAGAAAATTCATAATCAGAAAACTTCCAAAGTGGCATATTAAGCAATGGATGACTCTGCTGTTGCGAAAAGATCAAACAAACGAAATTAAAACATTAATGTGCTTTAGAGGGCAAACGAAATACCTACGGAACATCGGATACATTTGCATTGTGGAGCTGGCAGAGTTGAAATAGAACAGCTCCAGGTAATGTAGTCAAAGAGCAAAGTGGCCTGTCAATATCCGAGCGGCAGTTGCAACTGGAAATGCAACTGCAATTGCAGATGTTGTCAAGATTCGTTTGACACAATTTTAGAATTTAAGCTTTAAATTTGGTAGCATTCAACGCATTTGTTAGGCCAACGTTTGAAGGCTGCCGTGCAAATCCGAAACACAAAATGCATAAATCAAAGGAAAATTGAATTTCAGCCATGAAAAGCATTGCATACGCTGAGCCTCAACGACATTGTCGTTGTTGTCGCTGTCGCTGTCGTTGTCGTTGTCGTCCTCGACACACGCTGTGAGCCTGTGACAATATGCAGGACCCCGCACAGGGTGGCAGCCATCTTTTCCACATTTTCCTGCCTTCAACCTGCCAAACAGCCGCCCCACACACCCTGTTATCTGAACCAACCCACAGGCACTGTCAACGCTGGGCAAAAACTTTGTCTGGCTTGGCGTTGATGCGACTTCAAAAACAAAATCTTCGAGTTCTTTATGCAAAGACCGAGACGAAAGCAGTTCATAACTGCTAAAAAGAACGTGATTTTATATTCTTGTTAAATAGTTTTAAAAGCTCAAAGCAGGTCATAGAAGCTAATATAATTAAAGAGTTGCTATTTTAACTGATGCTAATGTATAAAATAACAAAACTTTTTCTAATCAAAACATGATTTATTTTTATTAAATTAGTATCTTAAGCACAAAATGTCAAAGGGTAAGCAAATTTTTGAATTAATGTACGAAACTAAATATTAAACATAAAATAAATTTAAATTTTGAAATTATGTAAAAATTCGTTATTAAACATTTAAATTTAAAAAAAATACAATATTTATTAAATAAATAAATAAAAAAACAATCTCTTCTTGAATTAAAAATTATTTTCAATGTGTATCATATTATCATAACATATCAATGATTCAATCATCTTACTTTCCCACTCTCTCCCTATTTTCTTATATAACGCCAACTAACCGCTATCTTTTCTGTTTGTAAACCTTCCCGCCAATGGCCTAGACGAGCACGTGCTGGCCAACTGTGAGTGAAATGTTGTAAAAGAATTCACCACTTTTATAGGTAATCATACCATACGCCTCTGCCGGTGTTTACGCGCCTGTTGCCACAAAATAAAATAAAGAGAATTTCTAAGTTTTCTTTGGCGATTATTTGGGCTTCGCTCAACTTACAGTTCAGTCTTGTTAGGGCGCTTGAATTTACAAAACGTGTCGAGCTTTGTGCCAGTTAAAAATTATATATACATATAAAAAATTATATATACTATACATTGCTATATCAACCCTAGTCCCAGGACACTGCAGCAGTTCCTGGGCAGTGCGAATGGAGAATTAGCAATCAAAAAAATTCCGAATATTTGCAATTAAATGTATCAACTGTTGGTGTAAATTTGTGCATCTAAAACAAATCCCAGATAAATCAATAAAAATGACAGGCCAGCATAAAAATGCAATTTCGTGAAAAACAAACAGCGAAAATATTCTGCATATGCCAGCAAATATGTGCAGTCTGTAATCGATGCAGTTATTGCAATTTACGAAATGTTCACAAAAAAAATTTGTAAGCTAAACAAATTGGCATGAAATTGTTGGAATTTGCATTTTAATGAGTATCAATTAAAAATAAAAATTACTCGGCGAATTCCAGACAGCGTTAAACAGCGACAATAATTATACAAATAGCTACTGAAAGAGACGCAAATATAAGGTGTAAAAGAGAGAGAGAGAGAGAGAGAGAGAGAGAAGGTGTCGCTACCAAATCAATCAATTTAATTTGCAAACGATGTAAGTTTATTTAGCATATTATTTATTAATTAGTAGGTTTTTGCCCATTGGCAAGAACTAGAGCGTTAAGCGTAAATATCGTGACTCATTCAGACCAAAATCATTGACTCCATTTTACATTCACTTTCAGTCACATTCACACTGAAAATAACTCAATTTTACTTTGATTCTAGCAAGGTTTGAATGCTTTGATCAGCAAAAAATAATTTTTAAATAAGTGTGAGAGTTCAATTAATTTGCAAACATTTGATTTTTTTACAAACAAAAAAGAATGAATACAATTTTTCTGTGTTCTGATTTGATAACCGATTTATTAAGTATACGCAGCCTTGCCAGAGCAGTAAATAATTATATTTTTGCAATTATGTCGTACAGTAATTATATTTAAGTGAAATAAAAATTTTAGTTTAAATTAAACATAATCAAGCTCTTTCTTTAAATAATTATGATTTAACCTTGCTGTACTTTTTTATTTGGCTTAGTAAAATAAAGGCTGCTTTATATAAGCATATATATATTATATATTTTAAATTTTTATAACGTTATAATGCAGTCAATTTTCCTATGTTTAGAGTTAATGAATATATTATTTTCAAACAAAAAGTTAAAAAGATTTTTAATAACGAGATTTTCTTAAAATGATAATATGATCGAAAAACTCAAATAATTTATGTTATAAAATAATATATATAAATAATATATGTGTATAGTTTTTATAAATATAATTACACATTATACACCATAATCATAGTACCTATTAATTTCAAGGGTATATTAAAGTGCAAATAATAATAAATAATAAAACATTAGACTGAAAGCTGGTACAAAGTTTGTGAGTTTTGATATTGTTATTTATGCGCATATTAACTTAATTGAACACTGTATACAAATTAATTGTATTTATTCAACTAATTATGTTAGTTATGTTCATTTGCGAATGCATTTTAAATACACAGTATATCACTTAGTAAGGCATAAGCACATTTGAAGTTATTCTACCTGATCTGGCCCTATGCATGAACTTTATCACCCTATGCCATAAAGCCAGTACTTATCATAAAACGGCTTTAACTAATATGCCACCAACAACAAGCACAATAACAACAACAACAACAACAACGTATCCCTAGCACCTTTCGGCGCATTGCGTATCGAGTTGCCTTCAGAAGAGCTTGGCTGGCAAGTGGGAACGCCTTGACTTGTGTCCATTGAGCTCATATAATCGCCCATAGACACAGACAGAGAGGGCAATAGAAACTAAGAGAGAGGAGGTTGCTACGCCCCCCTTTGAGCCCATGCCTTGCGCCAGGGTATCGCATTTTAATGACCCACTTTTGTGCTCAAGACTGTTTAAGTATCGCTCGTATTGGTTTGTGCTAATTCTGCACTGTGCAAATCCCAGAGCAGAGCAATTAGTGTGTGTGGCCATTGGCCAGAGCTGCGGCAATTGTCAAGGAAACTGTGAAAGGGTTGCCGAGTGCTTGAGGGGCTTCGCCAGCGACCGGGGTTGCCGCACTCACAGCAGCGCCAAGCAAAACGAGACAAAACAATACGTGAAGAAAATAAATATATGTATATGCAACAAAATGTTGCAGACAGTGAAAGTCATTACCCACGAGGTGCAAAACAATTCTCAGCTCATGTTGAGCAGCAGTTGAGAGACAACCACAACTGCAAATAAATGAAAAATGAAATTAATAGAATTAACGGGTGGAAAATTCAATTCAAGGCGTCGTCACACACATATTCAGGGACATTGGAACAAAAGTGCCGCCAATTTGGGACAGCACCTTGGAAAGGTGCAAACGGCGAACAATGAAACAGTTTAAAACAGTTGAATGATAAACGAACTTGGTCAAGGCAGGCACAGCAGCTATGCTCGATTAAATAATGTCAAAGGCATTCAAAGTGCAATTAGCTAAGGTTGGATAAGCTGTGGTTGTTCAATATAAATATAAAATAATTTTAAAAAATTTAATATGTAGCCATATTTTTTTGTCAATTATTTTACCAATTGAGATTCTACTAAAATTCGTTCAAATGTATTTTTATTTAAATTTTAAACATGCAAGCTTAAATTCATTTCTTGTTGTATACATTCAAAGTTAGTTATATATATTATTATGATATTCAAATAAATAAATTTATTTTCTTGTACTTTAAGCCTTATAACACATATTTCAATTCATATCTCATAAAAATTTTACCTATTTTGTTTACAAGAAATTCTTTTCCTGGCCGCAAGTCTATTAAATTATATAAACAACTTTAGCTGTAAATTAATTTTCCGCAAAAATATGCGAGCACGAGCACAATAATTATTAATTTGTATTCGTGTGTGTGCGTGTGTGTGTGTCATAAAATCCATGTGAGTTACTTGCGGCTGGTTCGGAGCATAAATATGAATGCATAATTGGAACATAAAATTCCAAAAATATTTTACAACATCCTCCACACAGCATATGGATGTGTGAGTGTTGACCATATATGTATATATTCTTGCTGGCTCTTGCAGGCATTCATTGTCCTTATATCCCATTTATTCATTTCAGCTTCACACACTCACACGGCCCAAGATGGACCTACGTATACGTAATCTAACACTGCCAACGCCAGCCGCAACAACAATTATGTTCTCGTCAACGGGAACAACGGCAACGGCCGCAGCGATGTCTAGCGGCACCGCAACAACAATAGCTCCACCAACAATAGCAACAACAACAACAACTACGACGCCGTCCACATTTTTTACATACAGCATACCAGGCATGGACATTGCGCCGGGACCATTTATATTCACCTACGTTAGTGAATTTTTATCGCTTATCACGCCCGAAGAATTGCCGCTTGGTAAGTTCCTGGTTAGGCAGGGCGAGTTCAGGGTCTTGTCCTTCCACACATGTGTGTATGTGTGTGAGTTTTTGAGTGTATATATGTGTGTGCCGCTTGGTGTCTAGTTTTGTCTGGCTGCCAAGAGTCAAGGAATTTGTTTGAAAAATTGTGCTTGGGATATCAATAATATCACTCACAATAGTTAATAATCAAAAACTTTTAAAGTCAAAAGAAAAACAATTTGATTAAAAATTTGAAATAACTATATTATTATTATTTGGGAGCTGCATTTTAAAGCTTAAAATCTAGACATCAATTTTGTATATATTATATAACTGAAAAAAATTAAAGTTATTCCTACCCGCAAGTAAAATATACACTCAGAAAAAATTAATGAAATGAATTTAATAGTTAAATCAAATACGAGCGGTATAAGAATCTGGATAATTATTTTTTTAATTAAAAAAAAAATTTTAAGTCACATACTGCACTCAATCTATTAAAACTTACACTGAACTAAGAATATTTATTGCTTATTTTGATTCGAAAATTGTGCGTAATACAACTTTATCCGTCGATTATGATGTTAAGGACAAATGCATACTTAGCTTAAGAATATTAAAAAACGAAGATAAAATATTAAAATATATTCTTGAAATTGCAAAAAGGAAATGGTACAAAATATATATCGTGGATTTAGAAAGTGACACCGACTGTATATATATTGTAAATATATTTATGTTTATTTTAAATTTCGCACATATAATGAACAGATCACATAATCATTTTTAATAACTCCAATTACTTGCATAAATCGTTCTAAGATTTTCACAATCTTATTATAATTCGCAAGATTTGATATTTATCTATAAAAATCTCTGATAAACAGTTATAATTAGTAATTATGTAACCAATTCATATAGTAAAAAATTCCACGAAAATGAATGAACATTAAAGTAATTCATTCAGTAAATTATTATGGTATCAAATATATATTCTATTTAAATCATAGGAAAATTATTTTGTCTTTGTCTATTCAAAAGAAAGCTTCGCCATAATTTGAAATAAATTCCATATACTTTCTAAGTAGTTAAGTAATATAAGTAGTTAAGTAAATATAATATTGAAGATCCCAAAACTGTACTGAATCCACTCTGAAATCGCTGCTCTGTGACTGTGAATGATTTCGATGACCTGAGCTCGTCCGTGTGCGGGAATTGTGAATGCTGCACGCTGCTCGGCATTGGATTAAATTATGACACTAAATTCAGTTGGCGTATATTTTATGGCTCTTAGCCGTACATATATTAAGCCGTGTATTACACGGTTTTCATCGTGGACGAGTTCTTATCAAATATGCAAGTGATTGCGCCAAAAACGAATCGGTGTGAGGCCTGAAGGAATTAAAGCAAAGTCAGCTTAGACTAAGCTGATTAGAAAACGATGTGAATTCCTGAAAATTATTTAACTAAATTGGTCAACAGGTTGAAGGAGGAGCCACAGATGTCCGATGAGCAAAAGCTGGCCACCTTTATGAAGAAGCATGGCGAACAGGAGGCGGTGGCCCGTCATTATCTGGCCACCAATAACTGGGCCTTGGAGCAGGCCAGCATCAAGTACGAGGCGGACAGGGCGAGCCTGATGAGTTGCCAGGCGCGCACCCGTGACGAAGAGCCGGAAGCTTACTTTGCCGGCACCTCCGACAGCTCCGTGCCGCAAATTGTGAACGGCCAGCAGTCGAAGCGCGTCCAAATTGATGACTCGACGCCGGCGCTGACCACGGCTGACAGCGATCGCAGTCTGCGCGCCTGGGGCCACGGGGTCCGTTTGGGCAGCGCCCATCCCATCAATCCGCCGCCGGTGCGCGATGACCAGCACGACACGGAGACGGACTCGGATTCGATGCAGGACGAGCACCAGCACCGGATTGTGCTGCTGCAACTCTGGGCCGAGGGTTTCACGCTGGACAACGGTGCACTGCGACTCTACGAAGTGCCGGAGAACGAACGCTTTCTGCGCGAAATCATGCGCGGCGATTTCCCGGATGAGATGCAGGAGCTGGGCGGCCGGATCGAGCTGAACGTGCGGGATCACACCAACGAATCGTATCGCGAATTGTCGCGCAAACAGTTCATGGGCCACGGCCGTGCCCTGTCCAGTTCGACGCCCCAAATGGAAACCGCCGCCAGCCAGCAGCTGCAGCAGCGCCGCGAAGAGGATGCCCAGCAGACGCTCCAGCTGAATGGGCAGGCGGCAACAACCACGATACAGTTTCGCCTGGCAAATGGCAGCCGGATCGCCGCCCATTTTAATACCACCCACAATGTGGGGGATCTCTACAGATATGTGCGCATGGCAAGGCCTCCGCATTCTGGCGAAGATTTCGTGCTCATCACCGCGTTTCCCCGCCACGAACTCAACGAGAGCGATCCACGGACCCTGGCCGAGGCCAATCTACAAAATGTGGTGGTCACCCAGCACATCAACGAGGAGCCCGACCCAACAGCTGACCAATCATCGGACTGAATCATTTTCAAATCAAAATTGCCAAAATAGTCAAAAAGTGCTTAACAATAAATAATAGCTTTAATTATATCTATTTTAACTGATCAAATTACGTTTATTGAATTTATTTACAAACACATTGTTGTGCATCAAAGTTGAAGTTCGTTTTCTAAGTTATAAATTTAAAATTAACAAGAAATCTAAGAAAAAATCCTAACCAATATTAAATAAGTAAGCATTTTTTTTAGCTGTAACCGACTGCGCAATACTCTGTTCGGTGGTGGACAGTTGATTATAATTGGAAGATCTGTCCTTAAACTAACTGCAGAAGATATAGATTTTAATAATTTTACAGCCTTCTGTAAAATCAAGAAACATTTATTTTTTCTGAAGTATTAAAATGCTCTCAAAGAGTCTTAAAATGTTTTCTATATTATTAGAAAAACATAATATAAAATATTCTAATAATTTGTTATCTTTTTGTTGAATTTAACTTAATAATACGCGGAAAATTTTTATTCCAATACTTTTTATACACCGAAGAAGTAAGATTTAAATTGAAATGTCGTAAAACAAATACCACACTTCCATTTTTGATAGATATTTTTTAATTTAAATGAAAATTGATTAGATTAAATTTAAAAACTTGTATTTTTAATTAAATAATTTTTATTAATTTTTATTATTAATATTTATTTAATTAAAATCTAATGTTTAACACAAATATTGTCAGATTCCATACGCGATGTACTACACAAAAATGTGAGCCTTGTCGACTTTGCCGCCAATGTAAGTAGTGGATAATTCACACAATTCTTACTTATTTATCTATTTAACAGCATATCTATTATTGTATACTATAACTATATCTATGAATAATTTTCGGATAACATGTAATAGGCCATTAAAATTGAATCGGGTTTCATCGCGCTGATGAGTATTTTTGCCATACTGGCGCTGGTGCCGCTGATTGCCACCTGTGCGTGGTGCTGTGGCCGTCGCACCACCCAGGACGAGGTGGATCACATACGGAACGCGTCCGTTCACATACGCGACGAGTCCCTTGAGGACAATTTGCGATGTCGCCGGAGCGCCGCATTGGTCACACTCTGGATTGTGTTCATCCTGCTCACGTAAGTTGGGAAGAAGTTGAAAAGTTGGAACTTTGGAGTTTGTTCGATTTGTTGGCACTTTGCAGGCTGAGCGATTTTAGCATATTTTATGCGAACAGTCGCTTCTCGTCGGGCATTGAGATGGCGCCGGAGATGGTCAAGTCTGCCGTGCACGATGTGGAGGTCTTTCTTAAGGACACGCATCTACAAATCAAACACAAACTGGATAATGGCTTTCATGTTTCCGTCGAAAAAGTCGTCAAAGACTTGGAAGGTCAGTGGGTGGAACCCAAAAAAGTAAACTTTTCCATGCCAACTTTATGGCCATCTACTGCGCCGCGTAGTTTTCGATTCATGCATTATGCTAAAACTTTATGCATTGCATTGTGAGTTATTGCAGTAACTGCCCCCTGAACCCCCCTGAACCCCCCGCCCGCCCGCCAAGCTGTTCTCAGTTGTACTCGCATGTGAACTCAATTTGCTGTCTTTTCTTTACTTTTATACCCATAGACGTGGATGTTCTCCTTGGCGAGCCAATTCAAGCGGAAATATCTGCACACACTGGCCTCGAGCTGGCATATGATTCATTGACGACACTTAGCCTGGGTGAGTCTCTCGGTTAAGTGCTCCACTGAGATTGTCCGCCTCAATGCGTGCAACATGGTCTTGACCCAAATCATACGGTATTTTGTTATTCTGTGGGCACGCAAGGGCGAGCCTAGAAAACTGTTGTGCATTTTCTTTGAAAATCATATATTTTTATCGACTTTGGCATATATAACACACGATTTTTTTTTAATAAAAAACTATACACAATTTAGTAAAATATATCTCACATATAAAGTGTATATATTCTTAATCAGTATTTAATGCATATTCGATATTGTCATATGTCTGTCTGTCTATCTGTCTATTTTGGCTATTTTTCCATATTTTGGTATATAGCTAATTAACATTAAAAAAAAAGCTTTTTTTCAGGTAACTTTCATAATAAAACTTAATTTATGTTCAACGAATATTAAAATTATTTTAAAATATATTAAAACATTTAAATTTTTTTTTACATTTTTACTAAAGCAATAAAATTTTATATTATTTTCTAAATTATATAAAATGTTCCCAAAATAAATATTTTTTTGTTATCAAATATTTTTGGCTAAACAAAATATTTAATACACTTTATTTTCCAACAACTTGCTTTAATATTGCCCAAGCCAAACAATTGCAAAGACACCGAAATCTTGGCGTATATCAAAATAAATATTGAAGTGCGCCGAGAGAAGCGTCGTTGTTTGCGCCCAATTTTATTATTGGGGAGGCGAACGGCAAATATCAAGCTGGAGAGGATGTCGCGTGCTCCGAAATGGGAATGGGCTGATGGTCGGGCTGGCAGGCGGCATCCACATCCGGTGACAAGTTGACACAAGCGGAGCACAAATGCCAAGAGGACAACTGCATTATATTCGCACACAATGTGTGTAATTTAGAGTAGGACTTCTAGCGCTCCTTGGCTTGCCCAAATAAATATGCTGCAATAATATTTTTATGGATTTTCGTTGCAGCGAACGCGGAGCTCATTTATCGCGTGCTCATGCTGCAGGAGACCGTTGGACGGGCCTTGAAGCTGTCGCAGGAGGCCGCCGCCCGCATGGAGGAGCTGCAGATACAGTTATCCGTGCTGCAGCGCCAGTGCACGTACCGGGATCGTCCGCTCTGCGACACATTGCGTATACGCAGCTTCGAGGAAAACGGCGTAGTCGATGCACTCAAAACGGTGAGTTGGCCAGCTTGATTCCCGCTGCAAACATTAACTGCCCCCTAATTTCTGATGCAACATTTTTTGCTTGCAATTTGCCAGCTGCAAGAGGACCAGAGCATCTTTCGCATGCGCTACTTGGGCGAAATTGAATTTGGTGCCACTGTCAAAAATCTGACATCGGAAGTTGGCGTCTCACGTTCCATTTTCAGCAATTTCCCGCAACAAGTTAAACACGACACCGCATATGAACGCAACTGTAAGTCCAATCAAAACTCACAGAAAAAACTCAAAAAATAAAAAGGAAAATAGTGAAAACGTTTTAATAATATACAGAAAAGATATATTTTGAACAGAGAACTATTTGGAATTTATAAGAATATATTTTTTAATTTTTTGGTTAAAAAGTTATAGTAAAAGGGATACTTAACATTTAAAAAAAAACTTAAATATAACATTTAGTATTTGATGAAAAAATTTAATTTGAATATGCAATAAGTTCCTTGCCTTTTTCAAATAAATTATTTACTTTTATATATTATAGTTATATGATAACCAGTTAAGAATTAAAATCTGAATTCGCATAATATAATATAACTTTTTATGATTTTCATTTATTGAGGTTTTTCCCATTTTTATTTAAAATATAATTTAGTTGTAAGCTGTAATGTGAAAAGAGTATTGTGCAGTCAGTCAGACGTGAATTTCAACATTCTTACTTATTTTTCTTTGTTCTCTCGAGAATTAACGCACTTTAATAAATATGAAGTCAAGTTTTCTGTTTTGAGATAAAATTCATAAGTAAAAGAATTTTATTTACCTGAGTCTAAGAAAATAGTCGAAATTCTGAAAATGTGCCTTTAGATTTTTGTATAATTTAGATATTATATAATTTCAAACTAAATACATTTCCTTATCAAATATTTTATATTGACATAAACTGTCAATAAATTGGACAAACTTGCTGAAACACAGGCAAAACTCGATTATGGCCTCAATTTAAATGTACAATTTAATTAATGGCACACATGAAGACAGTGCCACACGACGGCAACACGTGTGGGGCATGAAACGTCTCGTAACGAACCGAGTGGGTGGCACATGTTATCTGATTTTTGTGTGTGTGGAGGAGAAGGGGGTTCAAGTTTAACACAATATTAATTACTGTCACCTGGGCTACACAATACACTAATTGAATTGCCAAACTTGCCCGCACAGATACACTGGAGCAGCTGGCCAGCATCAGGCACCGGACAACGGCGAATGCCCAGATGCTGACGTCGACAATTAATGCGCTGCTGGAGCGGCTGCAGCGCACGTGGCCAGCCCTGGAGCCGAGCTACAACGAGCTGAGGGATTGGGCGAACACATACTGGAGCGTTGGCTGGATAGCGGGTCTGGTCATTGTCTGGGTGATGCTCTTCATGCTGATGTCCTACTGCTGTTTCCTCTGCGAGTCGAACACAAAGTCGGGCGTCGTCTTCCTTGTGGCCGTATTGATCATCTGCATGGCCAGCATTTGCCTCACCTTCTACGGGGTCTTCTCGCTGGCCATCGGCGGCAACACGGAGGTCTTCCTCTGTCGCTCCCTCAACAGCAACAACTACGAAATGCTCGGTAAGCTATTCGATAAGCCCGGCTATGTTTATGCCAGCGAGCCCCAAACGGGCATCATCGGTGAGCTGATGCGTCCAGCTGGCGTCAATCGTTCTGTGGTCAATGTCAATCTGGGCACAGCGCTCAGGTGAGTTCCGCTTTCAACAATGAACTGTTGTTTCTTTAACCTCTGCCCACTAATATGCGTGTACTTAGACTTCCCAGATACCACAATATGCACCTACAACCAACTCATGTCCAACAAGTAACGAATTTTGTTATCCAATTACTTTGATACTGTACGTGCCTGTAATTTTGATAGCCCCCACTTCACCAGCCTTGACCAAATTTATTTTTTTTTTTGGGTATTTAAGGAGCTATTGATTAATGTTATTTTTGCTTCAACGGAAAATTTTCTATAATAAAGTAAACAATTTCGATAAGATTATTAATTGTTCATAGAAGATTGTTAAGGCTAAAAAATTATCTAAAACAAAAATTAAATAATTAAAAGAATTTTTTATATTTGATATATACATTTATACACAAAACATACAAAAAAAAAAATGTATATAAAATTTAGTTGATTTAAATGTTTTTACAAATCAATCCCAGTCAAATAAATAGTTAAAATTTCAATTCTTTGATTTACAAATTAATTACATTTTCCTTTTATTTGTTTGATTTGTAAAATTTATAATTTAATTTTTTATCCCACTAATAACTGAAAACCAAAATCCGTTTTTACTTCCGACATTTTCAAGGAGTGGTTGCTTATAGACAAGCTAATCGCAAGTTGGTTAAAAGGTCAATGCACCCATTTTTGAACTTGTCAAAACAAGAAATAAACCCTATTGAGCCGGCCAACGAACGTGTCCATTGAATGTAGCCAACTCGCCCATAAGCCACATTTGATTACCCAGAGCTTAGGTAAAGTCCCTTAAAAAGCACTATCACAAGTTTGCACTTGGCGAACTCTGCCGCAAGTGGAGATGACCAGCAATCAAAATTTCGTCAGTGTCAACCATTTATTATTCAAACCGCAGAGCTGAGACTCAGTGTACGGATCCGTATAGGCATCTAAGCCGCAAAGTTTTGAAAGCCCAATGAAATTTGCTAACCACCACACGGCACTTAATTTTACGCAGAATACTAGTGCAAAAACCCACACACACACACACACACACACACACGCACACCAAGCAGCACCCACAGCCCTTGTAGCCACAAATTTTAAGCCCAATTCCAATTATCTGCAGAGATACAAATGCGCATGCATGCGACCGTTGCAGAATATGCATGACCGCATAGGCCAGCCCCACAGAGACCCTGCCCCTTGCCCCGTGCCCCTCTTTACTGCTCCAACTTGAACTCATGCCAGCTAACGGTCTCGAAATATCCCTGTGACCAGAAGACGCCCCAAACACAGCGCATATTGAAGCTGAGAAATTTTGCAGGAAATAAACTAAAAAATTATTTGACATTTCTTTGCCACGAACTCATAACTATGCACGAACACCAACACTCTCACAAAAACTCATCGCACACCATGGCGTATACGCAATCAGGGGCTGCGAACAAAATCAAGCATCGTACAATGTCTTTCAATTGGATGCGTTCGTTAATACCACAAAAATAGCCGACTTAAAACAATTCCCAAAAGTCTCCACGGCCATCGATGCGATTTCCGTATCGGAACGGACTCTGCTATCGCTCACCCAGTCAATTCAGAACATATTGGAGAACATGCTGCAAACGTCCGCATTCAATTTAACCACATACCGCAACAGTGTCGGCGCCCCCACCCCCGAAAAGGACTTGGCCACATTCATCGATCAAATGCAACGTGTCGCACTCCAGGTGAGAGAACATCAACCATCAACAATTAAATTTTGACGCGTCTTACGATGACAGGTCTAAAATATTTAATCTTCCTATAAAATTAATCTTTTTATCAAAAGGCGTAACTTGAAAAGAAGTTTAAAAAAAATGTATTTATGTTGAATATATATCCAATAAAAAAAATCATATGCTTTCGCCACTAGATTATTATCACGGCTATGTATATCAAAAGTTTTGACTCTTGAACATGCTTTTCCCACTAGATTATCTAATTTTTTTATTTGGTTATTATATAAAACTAATATTTTTTTAAAATAGATTCCAAAAATATTTTAAATTTTGATATTATATCATATACAAAAAAATGTTGGGACATGAAAATGCTTTCGCCATTAGATTGTTATCTCGTGTAGAGTTTTAATTTTGTTTATATATTGAATTAATTTTTTAATATATTAATTTCAATATTTGTAAAAAAAAATTAGATATCGGTACTATTTAATATTTACTTTACTATTCTTAATAATTGGTTTATTTGCTCTGATATTAAATTAAATAGCAAAAACTGATTTTAAAAATTGGTACGCTTGAATATGATTTTGCCACCAGATTGTAGCCTCTTATTCTTTATAGTTTAAAGTTTATTTTGCAAAATGTCTGAAAACTACTTTGGATGAATGTAAGGCATTTTTGTTTTGGAGTTTACAATGCTAACAAAAGATTCACATTTTTAAATTAATAAAAAATTACATTGCAGTTCAGTTTATTTAATTTATTCAAATATTTATTTAAAAACCACAATATATCAAAAATAATCGAATTCTTTGCCTTTGCCGCTGTCTTTCAGATCCAGGACGTGGCCACATCGTCTCGGATGACAACGTTGGGCAGTCGATCGAAACGGCTGCAGGCGGCAATTTTGCAGCCGCTGGAGAATTTACAGAATGAGATACTCTACCATTTGACGGCACTCGAATTGCAGAGGGATCCTTGGGCCAAGCAGGTCAATCAGACGCTCAATCACTTGAAGAGCATTCAGGGCTATTTGGAGAACAAGGCTGGCGAGATCTGTCACAATCTGACGCGCGTTTACACGGAGCGGTAAGCAAAGCGTGCCACATGTTGCACACACACAAATAGAGAGACAATCGGGTTAATTGCACTCGAATCTAAATGATTTTCTATGGGGCATTTGAAACAACAACAACAATCTTTACGTCTCGCCTGCGGCTGGCAAGCTACTTCATGTCTGTCTGTCTGTCTGTCCCTGTGTATGTGTTTGTTTTATTGTGTTGCTCTTTTCAAAACAGGCAAACCAAGAAACAAGCAAACAACCTCAACACCAAACACACTCTGTACATAGTTTTTGCCAGTTTATCAGATAATTGAAAGTCGTAATCGTTTGATTAAGTTTGCCCAAGTGTCGTGATTGCATTTCTGTTTTTCTGTGCGCATCCTTTTTGCTATACTGTGTGAAGTGTGTGAAGGACAATTCCAAAGAGAAAAGTAAACCAAATACAAATTGCAATTGTTGAAAGATGCTTTTAACCTTCTGTTGTGTGGCAAACACATGCTGTTCTCAGTGGGCAAAAGTGAGCTAGAAAATCACTTTCCAATTATGAATTGGGAAAAACAGTTTGAAATGCTGAGAGCGTCACTTGGTGATTTCCTGTAATCGGTTCGAAAATAACACAATTAAGAACAAATATTTGTCAATTGTTTTCTTCAAAAAGTAGCATAATCAACGAATTCAAGTTAATTTCAAATGATCGATTTTATTATCGATATTTATCGCTTTTTTGACTCGGTTTTTTTAGGCATAACTAAAAAACGAACCATGAACAAAAAAACCATCCTCATCAAAATCGGTTGAGTTTTGTAAAAGTTACGACTGGGGAAAGTTGAGACCTGTCCTTATCTGGGAGCACTAGGGTATATATTCGAAAACTTTTGACATGAATTTGGACCAAAAATGTTATTTTTAAACTGAAATGTAGAATTAATTTAGATACCGTACCATGATCAAAAAGACCATTCTTATGAAAATCGGTTGAGTTTTGGCAAAGTTACGACTAGTCAAAGTTGAGACCTGTCCTTATATGGGAACACTAGGGTATATATTCGAACATTTTTGACATGAATTCGGACCAAAAAT
>SCDY01000503.1:576-59054 GCA_004143825.1 Drosophila micromelanica
CAAATATCGAAATTTTTTAAAATAATAATAATAATTAAGAATGTGAACGAGTATAACGCAGTCGGTAACGCCCGACTGCAACGTTCTTACTTGTTATTTATTTTACTATTTGTATTTAAATCAAAACATTTTATTATTTAACCAGGCACTCGCTGCCTAGGCCAATCTCAGTCCTGGCTAACAACAACAAAAACAACAAAAATTAACGCGTTTTTATTGCATTTCCACCGCAACGGGCAATGCATCATTCAAAAATTTGTCAATAGAGACCGCAGTACATTTAATATATATAAGCCACTGAATGTGGCTGCCTATCAACAGGCACCAGCTCCTGGTTGCTGCAGCTTCTGCTCCTGCATCCGCTGAATGCATTCCCTATAGGTATTTTTATTATATATCAGGGCGGCACCATCGACTGCACCGCCATAGGCCCAGGCGAAGAAGCATCGCTGCTATTTAATAATATAAAAGCAATATTTTTGTGACCAAAACAATAAAGTCGGGCTGTCATTGATTTATTTGTCTGCTGCGTGGCCAACAACAATAAACTGAACGCGAAATGCACTCGCACAATGCACAAAGTGGGCACCGTCAGCGGCACAGGCACAGGCACAGGCACCACCTCAGCGGTGGGTCAGGAAGCTGCCACCAGCATGGCAGCAATGGGCACCACTTGAGCCCTGTGCTGAGTTCCCCTTTTCAAACATAATTCATTTCCGGTTATTGTCAGCGGCGCTTTTGCATTTAAAATAACACAAAAACCCAAAAATCACACCACACAGTAAAAATCTCAAGTGTAAAAATGTGTGATAAAAAAATGTGAGGCAGGACAATGCAGGTAAATTGAGTGCATGCCATCTGCTTCTGTTGGTCCATTGTCCTTCCTTACACTGTGCAAATGCGTAATAAAGCTCAGCAACTGTAAAACTCAACAAATTGATGCGAATGCAAATAAAAATGCACGACTCATTGAACAATTGGCAGCCTGATCAAACGATGGTAGGAGAAGCCGGGTGTAAAACTCTGCCTCCTCCTCGAACTCCTTGTTTTCAGTGAGCACTCAACACTGGCTGGAAGTGAGGATGACATAATTAAATCCATGCACTAATTAAATTTCCCAAATATGTATGCAAATGCCGGCAAATAAAACGTCAACCGTCAACTTTTGGCAACTACCTTAATTGCATGAGATAAGCCGTTAGACGGGGCGCATACGTAATGCAAATTATTTTCAACATTTCACATTTAATTGCAAGGCGCTCGCCGGACATGGGCCACCGAGGGGTCCCCGGGTCCCAGCTAGAGAGGACACACGCATTCATTAAGCAACCCTTGAGGGGGTTGGTCAATGTGTGTGTTTGTGTGGGTGGGTGGGCAAGTATCCGGTTTCGGGTGTCCTCTGTCCGAAATGCGGCATACATGGCATACCAGCTGGAAATTAAGTTTTCGCATTTTCCACCTTTTTTTCTATTTTTCTCTCTCACTCGCTCCAGCCTTTTCTTTATGGTAAGCATTTGTGTGTGTGCTTTGGCCAGAGTCCAGTTGATAATCCAGCATAATGCGCTTTTATTTGAAATAATAATGTTGATGCCGACGTCGGTCTGGGCTCATTAAATGTGGAAAAAATAAAAAAAAAAACTAAGGGAGCCCGTCGCAGTTTGCGTAGGTGTAAACGTATGTAAGCCACTGAGCTGGGTTTTTTTGGCCAAGGGTTATTCGGGCTCATTGTCAACCGCAAAATTGTTACATGAGGTGTCAAAGTTCATATCGTGTCTGCCGCACAGCCCCGCCCCTTTTGTGCTGTTTTGTCTAACAGCAGTAGGAATTAATTTCAGTGTCCGGCCATATGTGTCCAAGTTCGAGTTCGTTTTAACCCTGTCCGCGGTAGAAACGTTTGTTTAATTGCTAAAATTTTCCAGCAAATTAAGTTTGATGCGTGGACAGGATGCAGGACCTTAAAGTTATGCGGGGTTGCGACATAAATATTTTTGAGGTGTAAATTGTTGAAATGCCTGCGAGATGACTAACACAGGCGCATAAATTTGGCAGCGGTAAATGCTAAAAGGGGCTGTTGAAGGGGGAGTTCGGTTAACCAGAGCCACAATAAATCTCACGAAAAACGATTTAAAATTTTCTACTTTCACTCGAGAGACACATACAATATATATTTCTCTGTATGTATATATATAGTTTTATAATCCCTTGGCCCAACTGCTTTCTTAACTTTCAGCTTGGCAAGCAAAATTCTTGCGGCGTTGCCTTTTGGTTGCTTCTGAATGTGCTCCGAAAATAATTTATCATTTTCACTTTGAATTTTGTGTGAAAATTCAGTTCACACGTGTAAGTGTGTGCGCCAGCATACCAGCCTGCTGGTGTCAGCGCTGACATTGAAACCCCCCCGAGTCCGTCCCCAGTCCGTACACAAATGCCACGTTGACTTGTCACCACATTGTTGCTACCTTTTTGTTATCAGTGGGTGACGGCGGCAACTGTGGTTTAAAGTTTTCTCAACTGTTTTTAGTAATTTAAAGTTTTTTGTATAGTTTTCGCTTTTAATTTGCATAGTTGAAATGCCATTCGCATTTGGTCCATGGTCCTTGGCCCTTGGTCCTTGGTCCTGGCCACCTGGCTGCTGTAAATCGGACTGCAAAAAGCTGGCCTGTAAAATACCTCAACATTAAAATGCCATTAATGCATTTGCGTAATGTTGTGTGTAATATTCAGCCAGCCCCCTTTTGGCACACCTCATTGAAAGCCCATTAAAGTGACTTATGTGATGGCGCAACTCTGGTCCCGGCACCGGTTCAGGCCGCTCCGACTCCAAGTGGAACTCGTATTGCAATTGGAATTCGTTTTGCTCTGGGGGGCCATGTAAAAGTTGCATTAAAAGGGCTGGGCAAAGTGCGCTAGGTGGGCGTGGCGATTTCGGGTGGGCAACAGCGCCGTGCATTTGTCTTATCAGCAGGCTCCTGGCATTGGCATTGGCATTGCCCGTACGCAGCCACCCGCCCCGCCCCGCCCCAGCACATTTGCCTGACCATAATGAGCGGCAATTACCGCATCGGCCGCAATTTGCATTACACACTGCGAAAATGTTGCAATGCCAGGCGACTGCGAGTGCAGCGAGGTGGGCATTGGCTGTGTGAAAAGAGGGGGGAGCGGAGCGGGGGTTGCTCTGTGTATGTGTAAACACTGTGCAATCTTTTATCAACAGCAACAACAACAGCCGCAACAGACATGACAATGGCATCAGCAATAGGAAGGGGCGATATTTAATTGCGCCTACTTAAGCGCTAAAGGGAAATGCTATAAAAAGGTTAAACTCTCTGATTCTCAACATATGAGCACGGCCAGAGTCACGTGACCTTTATCTTTATAAGCCCAACATTTTAGGTCGCAGAAATTTGTGTATTAAATTAACTTGTGTATTCCACTGCACAATACGCAGTTTCTTTTGTATTCAAAAACTTATGTATTCCAGCTATATATATTTGATTGTGTCTAAGGCAAGAATCGATGTCAACGATGATCATCGTGAATATCAAACTTTTATTCTACATTATAAGTTCTTATGGTCTGTAAGATCCACTAATGATCCTTTCTTTCGTTTGTTATCAACGCTTACACAAAGCACGCACTGAATCCATAAGGCTAAAAATAAATTTGAAATTGAAGTTGATCTGTGTTAGTATGAAGAGTTGTCTTAGCCGAAAGCGACTCGTTCTCAATAAGTTCAAGCTTCGAACAAGTAGTAATATGTTTGCAAGCCAAGAGTGGATAGCAAAGAATGCTAATAAAGAAATCGGTAGGTTCTTAAAATATATATGTATACTATTGATAAGCCAACGTTTGACTTCAGTTCAAGCAAGTTAGTTTACATACTTTACCATGTTAATTAAAATAGGTCACTAAAAATCCGTTTGCATTGTTTCTTTTTATACTTATATAGTCAAAGCTTCTTCGACCTTCGCCAAGGAACTCCGTCGATGACTCGGTCAGTTGGATAACTTCCCAAGGAACTTTCGCATTTAAGCGGCCTAATTCACCGTTGAATTTATCGGGTCTTAAGAAATCCGCAGCAGCTACAAGTAGTTATCAATTCAGTAACCGACGGATTGCTGCGAGGCTATCAACTTTGAGTGGCGGCTCATTTCCGGTTAACCGCAAGCAGCTTGTTCGTAATCCAACTAAGTTGCTTCAATTTAAATACCGCTAAATCAACAACTGCCACTTTATATTGAGCCGCAGCAGCGGGCAGAAGACGTTGCCGGAATAAAAAAGCACAAAATTAAATAAACTGCGAGTAAAATTAAAAGTAACAGAGGCAAAAGCTCACAAACACAAACAAACACACACACACACACGAACACACTACACCTAGACACCCTCTCCATCCATTTAGTTGAACCATCTCCTGTTCCTTCCTTGAATTCAGCAGTTGAGCAACTTTCGGTACAATTTTTACGCTTCTTTTACTTCATTTTCAATGCATTTAACTTGAGTGACTCTTTAATCCTTGTAAGTATCTTAACTGGAGTGTGCGCAGGGGGCGGGGGCAGGGACGCGGCAGGCAACAACACCGCTGCCTTTCAACTTGCCGGCATCAACGTCTTCGCCTTAGTCTTCTTCTTGTTCTCGTCCTTCTCTCGGTCGCATTTTGTGCTACAATATTTATTTACCTTGCGCCTTTTGTGCCCACGTGCAGTTGAGGCGGCGTCTTCGTCTTCGTCTTCGCTTTCGTCCTTGCCAGCTACTGTCGTCGCCGACGGTACGTGCAGCTCCAGCTTGGAGTCCACACCCAGGCCCCAACCTGGCCACGCCCAACTCCGATGGCTGCCTCAAAACGTCTGCCACTTGGCATATTTTAAATACATTTCATGCGCTCCTGAATTTTGGTTGCTGCTCCGTTCCGTTCCTCAAGGATATTTACTTCTTGAAAATATGTTTACTCGTGTTGTGCATATTTTAATCGTTTACTTTGCCGCCGACTTTTCTATCTGTGTGCAAGTATTTTTCCGTTGCTTGTTTAACTTGCGTTTAAGTTGAATAAGCCATGCGAGTCGACGACAGCTCCATGCTGCAACTAATTTGGCCAGACTTTAATGCCAATCGTTGTTCAGTTATTAGCATACTGCGGAGCTACTCATAATTGTTATAATAATCCAGCCACAAATTGCAGCCAAGCTGCGACATAAATTAGACATCGCAGCGCGACGCATAAATAACGCGACTGCCGGCCTGGCTAATAGAAACATCCGCGGCAGTTATCTCACGTAGCCGCGCCACAACCATACGGACCATGGCCAGGAATATGATATAAGCCGTTGCATGCAACCGGACAATGCCACAGCCAAATGAGCAAACGGCAAACGGCAGACGACAAACAGGTGCTGGTTATTTATCTGGCTAGCGTAGTTTATAATGAATTCTAATGAGCACGCTGAAAGAGATGCAGATACATTCGCAGATACAGATACTTGGCCAAGCGCCTGCGGCAACTCGTTAGCACACGCGGCGCGCTTCAACGCGCTTTAATGTCTTCTTCTTCAGCTTGGGCTTACCAAATATCTTGAGGTGAGTTGCAATTGGGTTTCTTTATACACATATCTTGCAGAGTTTGGGCTTCACAAGTTTGGCGCCCAAATAGCCAGCGGGCTTTGCGCTTTATTTACAAAAGTTTGCGCTGCTTTGAAATGTTGCGGCATTAGCTCTGCAAGGATGTGAGGACATGTGAGCTAACGTGAGCGGCGGGCCTTAAATTACTTTACTTTAATTAGCATAAGAAAGGGCCCACCATTGTCGTAACAAATGAGAAAAAGAAAGAAAAATACAGAAGATAGGTGGGGAGCACCCGACTAGGTGATACCCTAACCACACCGCGACAGCCAGGGGGCTGCCGTAAAGAAAATCTATTTTTGAATAAGTGATAAATCTAAAAAGGCATTCAAGTTCGTTAAATAATGAAAGTGCAGGAATTTAACTAAAATATTAAATATTATTAGTTTTTATCTAAAAGGGCTTTACAAGAGTACATTACAACATTTGGTTGAGGGTATAGCTCTTGTAGTTTGTGTGTGAGAGAGAGAGAAAGACTTATCAGGTATCTGTACAATACTATATATATTTTATAATACTCTACCACATATCTCATCTATTATAATTTTTGTGTTAGCTTATCAGAAAGTAATCGAAGCACACGCACATCTCATAAGGTAAGTTACTTCTTCTAACCCCCGCCGTCGCATTCTTCAAATATTTGCACTTTGATTGCGTAGTAAAAGTTTTCTCAAGACCTTATGAAGAGCCCTTCACCCACTCCAGCTTGAGCTTTATATCCTTGCGCCAGCCAAAATTATTTCAATTAAGTTTCTTACAAACAGCCCCGCGCCCGCACTGCTGCGGGCTGTGGACCGTCGGCCGTGGACAGCCGGCCCGGACTAGCTTTCATTAGTTGCGCTTGTTTTTGTTGCTGCCGCAACGAAATTTATTGCCAGGTTCGATGGTTGGCAAAGTTTTTATTGCACGCGCCTGGAATTTGCCAGTTGCGAGTTGTTGTTTGTTGGCTTTTGATTATTCAAATTAGGCTTAATTGTTAAGGTGGCCATAACGCTCGTGATGTTAGCGACAAAAGGTTCGACTTAAAGCTTAAAGTGAATTATTTTAATTGTTTTGGGCTAGAGTCTTTACACATTTTAAGGATTAAAGTTTTTGGTTGAACTCAATTGAAGTTCATTTGGATTTGTTTATAGTGCAAGCCTCAAAACGGAAACACTTCAAGCGCCAATTTTTTTTGTAGAAAAAATCATTTGCGGTATACCTCTTTTTATGTTGGCCCAATCGCAGTTACTGTACATTTCTATGCCACTTGACGGCACTTTATTGTGCGGCACACCCACATTTCAACACACACAGAGGGGCCGCCAAAGTTGACCAACGTAAAATGGCGCGAAATTCGTGCGTTAAATGGACTGAACTTCCGGTGTGTAAAATCAGCGCACACACACACACACAACCAATACTAGCACATATTGAGTTCTATGGAAGAGCCCTTGTTCGATGGGCTCTGGTTTTTTGGCCATATATGAGTAGCTGTTTTGTGGGCGCTGACAAAAGGCGAAAAAGGGGCAGAAAAATGTGTAAAAATAGCGAAGCAACTGTAAATTTATGCCCATTGCAATAATCCATTTTTTGCTGGCCATCAACACCAACAAGAACAACAAGACCATCAACCAATATTTGAGGGCCCATTGTTTCCGCGCTAATTGTTTGGCTTTTTGACCAATTTGCTGCTGCAGCGAGTGCCATAAGAGTTTTGGCAGTTTTAGCTTTTTTTCGTCCTTACTAATACACACAGAGCGGGTCTGTCAGAGAATCCCCCCCTGCTACATTTTCAGGAATGGGACGCAGCTGCCAGCGTAGATTGCAATTATTTTGCAAACAATGAAAATTGTTGCTGCGTGTGCAAACATAAAATCAAATTGTACGTAGGTGTGTGCAGCTGTTACAGCTAAAGATACAGATTCAAATACAAATACAGATATAGATACAGATACATTTACGGTAACAGCCACAGCTACATTTATAGCTACATTTACTTTTGTTTGGTAAGGTGTCGCTGTGTCTCTGAGGCCGCAGCTGGCATTTGCAGCATTTGCCTTGATTTGATTACATGTCGGATACACCTACTACCCGCTACCCTCTATCCAGGGGGTTGGCAACTCTATAGATATGCAAATGTTTTTGGGACGCGCCAGACAACAGGTGATGGCCACATAAAAATGCCGATCGATATGTGTGTGCGCGTGCTTTGGGGCAACATTAAATTCGCATAGATTGTCGCATGCGTTGTGATAATAAAGTGCAAATCGCTGCCTGCAACAGCGCTACGAGTTGGCTAAATTAATCACCGGGCTGTACATATATCAAAATAAACAGATCATGACAAATGCAGCGCGTAAATCGTGCAGAACTTGTCTGTACTCTATGTATGTGTGTGTGTGCACACCTCGTCGTGCTGGCTGCAGTTAGTGTCTATTTCTTTGTCTTTAGATTTGCCTGTTTTGTCGGCTGCTCTTTTAATTAAAATAATTTCTGGCTGCACTTTTTCCACGTGAAATTCCACAGCAGACGACGGCAACATAGCCGCTGTCATGTTCGCTTGTCTAGCAATGTGTTCGCTGGCCAGGCCCAGGCCCAGGCCCAGTCCCAGTCCCAGTCTCAGTTCCATTCCCCTGAACAGATCCAACTCCAATACCAGACAAACGGCAAACGCATAAATTATGCTTTGTTGACAACGCAGCCGGCACTTTGAAGCTGAGGTGCCAAAGGTACAAAAACTCTGTTCAACATTTCTTGGCCAAATAGATGCCAAATTTCTTGCAGTGCTTGTGCCCGTTGTTCTGCTGTCTCGAATGCACTTTTAATTGTCAAAAAATAACCATAAATCAGCCAAGTGTTTTGCGTGATTTGAGGTGTTCTGAAACATTAAATGTTAATTTCTCTTGGCCTGGCCAGCAGGTAACGCACGAATTCCATGTAATCTTGTTGGCGGTAGCAGACGAAGCTCAGCTGATGGGTCGCTCTCCATTAACTAAAACACTTTTGTGTGGCAACCAGAAAAAAAGGGAAATAAGAGGAAAACAAGAAAACGTTGTCAACATTTTGGATGGCAGCCAAACGGGCAGACATGCAGACAAAAGCATCTTTAAAGTGCGGCACAGACACAAGTTGCAACAGTCTTTAGCCACAGGCCCGCTGTCCCCTTGGCTCGTACTGATTCTGCCCCATACGCACCTCGACTACATCTGTTGGCTGGTAAAATGTTTTGCATTTCAAATTGCATTTTAATCACATTTCAACCTGAAATGCCATTAGACATAATTCGTTTAGCTGAATTTGTCGTTGGCCAGCAAATCATTTCGATATGCCCAAAATGCCCCGCCCACAACTGACGTGGCGAACAACGATGGCGATTCACTTGAACACAATTGCCAACCGCACGTAAATCAACTTTACCATTGATTTCTGGTGCTCTAACTGACAGTCCCTCCAGTGGACACCGGACATTGGACTCTGGCCAGTTGTCAGTTGAATGGCTGCATTGACGTACTGTCCAGATTATTCGCATTGCATCTGTTGGTCCAATTGCAGAGCACACACAACATACACACATAACACACACATGTCAAATTTGTCATTTTGTAATTGATTGTGAGCCGATTGTAGTCACAATCGAGTGACGTTTAATCAATTTATGTTCGGCTCATTTCTAATCAAATGTTCGCTGCCCCCCTCCCGCAACAGCTTCGCATCTAATTTGCCTTGGCAGTCGACTATTAGCCACGAGTGCATCTGGTGTATAAATAAGCACCTGCATTATAAGTATTTGATCATTTGGTTACAAGGTAAATGTGGCAGACGTGTTGAAAGGCGGGTCAGGCATAGTCCAAGTGCCTTGGCAGCACGCTATATCGAGTGTTGCTCAAATAAATGCCAGACCGACAGTCGCTGTGCCTACAAAACTTAAATAGCTTAAATCACAGTACACACACACACACACACACGCACGCACACTCGCATTCTCATTTATCGATTTTCTCAAGCATTTACATTGTTCAACAAAATCACAAAAAAAAGAAAATAAAATAAGCAAGAAAAAAGAAAAACTGTGTGTTGGTAGCCCGATAATTAAATACACTTGCAGCGTCTTTGATAAATATTTGTAGTCATATTATTCCATATAAAATAAAATCCCAAACAAAATCATAATCTTCTAGAATACAATAATTTTTTTACCCAAACTATATCGTAGCAACTTCAAATTATTCAATTAATAAACAAAAAAATTTTGTAGAATATGTTTTATAAGGCGATCCGAGTGGAAGAAATCCTCTTAAGAAGAATTTGCCTACGTAAAATAATACAACATGATAAGTCAAATATTTTTAAATTAAAAAAATTCTCCAAGTTTAAAATGTTTGAGAAATAAATTTAAGTCTCATATGACAAAAATGGAAAATTTCAAAAAGAAGAATTTTGTTGTTGAATAATGAAATGTTAAACTAAACCAAATTTTCAGAAGGTGCAATATTCTTGGTTTTTGCTCGAGTGCAGATAAATATTTTGCATATGCGTTACATATTTGATGACAAATTTGTAATACCCTGTGCACTGTGTTTGCGAATCCAAACTGACCCTGAGAGTGGCGATGCTGCTGCTCCGAACACCGAAGACGACGCGCCAAGCAAATTTGTGCGCCTGAGTGCGTGCATAAATTTCTTGTGCCTTTTGCTGGCTATTATTTACATTACACACACACGCTGAATTGCATATGTATGTGTGTAGCTGTGCAGCTGTACGAAAAACTCAATTTCCTGCGACGGACACAGGCACATCAAATGCGTTACGCCTGCTCGCTCGCTCGCTCTCTTTCTTTCTCTCTTCTCCTCTGCCTCTCACTCCCACCACATTTATGCGCCCATCTTCAGCTGAAATTTAACACACGTTGTGGCACGGCACCCACTTGGCCACCACCGTTGACCTCGTTGGGCCCGTCTGGGAGCGTCTGCCGCCTTGGCTGCCACTTTTTCATATTTCGCATGTAATGTGTGTAATCAAAGTAACAAAATCCAAATCATATTTCCTTCATTGACCACAAAATGTGCGAGCCAGGGGCGCCCCTGGCAACCCTTTTTGGCCTGTGCATAAAACATTTTGCTATATTTCTACAATCAACGTTGCCTTATAGCCAGCATTTCTTAACCTTGTTTGATTTCTATACCATTTTATTATATTTTTTTTTTTGCGTTTTTTGTGTGCTGGGTAAAATTATTGGTCTGCGCATATGTAATCATCTCTGTGGTGCTGTGAGCGCACAGGACGCATCATAAAGTGCACACAATCAAAATGAAATACGTTTTAGGTACGTTTTCATCTACACTTGGCCGGATAGAGTCGACTGTGGGATGTGCTACCTCAGAGCTTGGTAGACCAACAAAAACATGCTGAAAACTTCAAATAAAGCGCAAATTTTAAAGAAAAGTATTTTGATATCAGAATTTTACTTTTTATATTTGTAGCGCATTCAAAGTCTGTTATGCCGATTTAAGATTTCAGTTTTTAGCTGTCGCACGGCATTTCGCATATGTTGGCAATTTTTTATTTATCGGCGTGGTTGCTTTATTTAAAGGTGTTGGGTGCGCACGAATGCCCAGGGACAGGGTTGGTCACTTGCGGGTATATCTAAGCCATACCCGCTGGAAAGTTGCCTGCTCCTTTGTCAAACTTTAATAAGAAATCTTTAGAGCAGATGCATTTAATGCTGGAAAACGCTGGCAAAAGTTTCTGCTGTCCAAAAATTCTCGTTTGTGGCCAAGCTAAAGTTTTATTTGAGTTTACAGTTTCTGTTGCGAAATTCAATTAAATCTACGCATTATGCACGCTGCACTGCACACTTCAAGCTGACCCTTTTGGCTGGTCAAATACCCTGCCCCTGCGCTCCACACCCTCCCCTCCGTCCATGGTATGCAAATAACTTGCACAAAAGGTGCGCCGAGTGGATTGTAAACAAATTATCAAAAGTGCCCAGTCAGCAGGCGACTGAAGCTAAAGCCGACAGACAGAAGCTGGAGCTGTAACTAGAATTCATGGGTTGTGGGAGGAGGCTTGGAGAGGGGCGACATCGCTCGCTGACAGGGTGAACACGCACACGTTTGTCGGCGGTAAGCGCCAGTTCATTATTAAAAGTTTTAAAAGCAGATAAGTGCACAGACTGATAGAGATTCTGACACTGATACACAGCCAAACCCCCACACATACACACGTTGGCTAACTGGCAGCGATAACGATAACCTAAGCAAGCAGTAGCTGCCACCATGCTGCAGCCAACGTGGGCGCCACTTCACCTCTAATTGAAACATTAAGTTGCACATCACGTACGCGGTGTCAGACACTAGACGCCAGCTGGACGAACGTGGGGTGGGGCGGGGCGGGGCGGGGCTGTATCCCTGGCGCCTAGTATGCTAAAATTTTGTGCGCCAAGTGCTGCGGCTGCGACTGCGGTTACTTGGGTTTTACCTAGCCCGACAGCCCAAAGCCCAGAAGCAAGCGATCCACCAAGCGACTATCAACCACTCAGCACTTTATTTTTTCCGTGTTGGCATTTTAAAAAGCATTTAAGCCACGGCAGCGTGCGGGAAAGGGCGGCGAGTGAGTTGGTTTTTGTTAAGTGTGTAAAGTGATTACGCCGGAAATTTGTTTGTCTATGATTCGGCATACGTGTCGTGGGTCGGTCAGAGGAGTCTGTATCCACGTTTCCCTGCTGCGGAAAGGCTGACAACCCAGTGACATCAGCTTTAGTGCGAATAGAGCATCCGAGAGGTGCGCTAGCTAAACGTTTATGTTTATTGGCAGATTGTCAGAGAACGATGTTAAAACGATGAAATGTTAATAGAAGATTGGCCACATTCAATTAGTAATTGCCTACTATTACTTACTGGATAATAACTGTTAAGAGGTATTAGTAATCACAAGCTAAAAACGATATGGTCTTATTTTATTTATTTATTTATTTATTAAAAATTACATGTTTGTTTGCCAACTTTGTTTGATTATGTTTTATAAATTATATTATTATTTTTTGAATACTATTATATATATATTGTTTAAATGCTTATATTAAGCTTGCTAAAGAAAATGAGTTAAGATTAAAGTTAAGTACTATTTATACCCTGAATCCATTGAAAATAAGTAAAACACGGTAAAACACGGTAAGACACATTCGGTTCGTAAGTACCATACAAAGATCAGGTTTATTTCAAAAGATCGATAAGTCTTTCCGTTTTCTTATCGATATTTATCGTTTTTTTGACTCGGTTTTTTAGGCATAACTCCCAAACTATAAACGCTAGAACCACAAATTTTAGTACTACAGTGTTGCAAATTGGTTTGGCGATAAGTGTTGATGCACCTAAACAGATTACGAGCAAATCAATAATCTCTTTTCTGTTGTGGGGGCCAAGCATCACAAGCAATTTCTGTGTTCATGTGCACGCTTTCATACAAATGCAATTTGTAGTCTAGCGTTTTTCTTCGAATTTTTTTTGCATAGTAAAACTGAATTTTATCACAACCATTTTAATCGAAGGAGTGGTCCAGCCGTTAGGGGTCGTGCAGGTGAAGTTGAATATATATTTTTTATATATAATTTTTTTCAGTTATCAATAATTATTATTAATATTTATCAATTTTATGACAAAAACAGAATTTTGGTAGCGTTTCCCTGAATTTTTTTTAAAGATGGTTAAGTTATTTTTTAAGATAAGTGATTCTAAATGCTTATGTGGTGCAGCCGGTAAGAGCTGTGCAATTACAGCTGTGGATCCCAGGTTCGATTCCCCGCCGGGTTAAATTTCAATTTTCACTGGTAATTTCCAATACAATTTTTTTTTTTAATTTTTAACCACCCCATTAAGTGCTGAGAGTTTATGTGTATGTATTTTTTTTATAAATAACTTAGCTGGTGATTTATTTTCTTTTAATTATTACAAGATGTTTAACTGAATTTTTGCTTTTTAAATTCTATTAATACTTGTGTGCTAACATTAAGATTATTTTGATTATATATATCTAGAATTGTCTTTAGTTAAGGTAGGGAAATATTTTTCTTAGAGGGGCTTTCCTTTTTAAGACACGGCCTCCGAAAGAGCTGTTGCCGCTCACGTATCCATTTGTTGCATACTGTGAATTAGAGTATATGATAATGATTATGGGTGATTTCTGATTAGCTTGAATATTCAGCTAATTACCCCACTTGGAACCCACTATAACGGGACAGGCAGCGTGCAACGTTTTTGTATCTCCGTTTCCGTCATCCTTGAGATTGTACCAGATAACGGCTGTTCCTCTTTTCGGGAAAACAGCTTTCTCGATATTGGGAAACACCGTGGCTCCACCCTGTTCCACATCGGTAAGCTGTAAATGGAAAACAATGATACTAATGATTTGTGCCAGGATCAATGTTTTTTAATGTTTTACTTACATAGAAAAGAACGGTTGCAATGCGATCGCCATTGAGTCTGGTCAACTCCGTTGCCTAGATTGGTTTTGAAATGAATTCAAGTAATTGTTCTATGGATGTTTTTCTCATCTAACTCACGACGCTGCTATTGAAGTAATCATAGTGCTTGTCGTAATGCCCGCCAAGGCCGTAATTCATGACTTGCAACATCTCCGAGCCATACATATCGAATCCGGTCATGTCCGATATCCGCTTGTTGAGTCGAGCAGTGAGTGGGTTTAGGGTATCCGTGAGCCAGGTAACCTTAGAGGTGCGCGTTTTAACCACAGTGTTGCGACCGCTTTTCTGATTGAAAACCGTGGCGCGTTTCAGGCTGGGCACGGCCAGGTCCTGCAGTTCGGTAATCTCTTTTGGTGTTAGGACATCGTGATATAACACCATGTAGGGATCCAGTCCAAGCACCTCCATTTTGAGTGGTGCCAGTCTCAGAAAGGGCGAGTTCGTGCTATTGTAGACACAGTGCAGCCGAGACAGCGTGGAAAACTCTCCGCGACAGCCACGTTCGTAGGCGCCAACAGGCGGCATTAGATACTGGAAGCAAAGTATGTCTTAAACGATCGACAACTGATTTGATAGAGAGCACCTACCGGTTTTGGTAAAACGTTTGGCTGCGTTCTTATCAGAGTTTCTACTTCCAATTTTCGGAGCAAAAGTTTTAAATTATCTTCCTTAATTGTCGACGCACTATGGAGAACCTTTACAGCATCGGCGTAACGATCTGACATTGTCACAAAAAAAACAAAAGAAATTTAATTTCAATCAATTTTGAAAAATTGTATACCGTTATCTTGGTACTCACTCATATTGATAAGTGTCTCGGCATAGACGTGCAGCACCTCGGCCCGATCCAGATCCAGTGGCAAGGGCAGCTTATTCGGACCTTGCAGCCAGCTTAACGCCTGATAGATCCACTGGCTGGCATCGCCAAAGCTCTGCTGATCAAAGTGATACTTGCCCATGGCATAGCTGTCCAATGCATTCAAGCTGACACTGAGCAAAAAAATCATATAAAAAATATATATAAAAATAGTTACTAATTAATCAGGAATTTAAGAAAGTACGTTTTCATGCTACGAACTTGTACTGCCTGCCGTTGAGCAGACCCCGCGCCATGTCGGGGACCTTCATGTCGTAGGTGACGTGGATGCGCTCTATGGCAGCGGCTGCTTCCTCGAGATCGGTGCTGCTGGGCAACTGATCTTGAAACAGCTTAATATAGTTTACTTGCTGCACCCCAACAGGTTGCTCCATGTACAGTTGCCAGTGCATCCAGTCCTGATGCATGCGTCTTATAAGGGAAAACGCGTTCAGAGGATTGGACAGATAATGTTCCGTGTGGTTGAAGGCCCTGTTGCTTTCTTCGCGCATTTGTCCAACAAAACTGGGGAGTGTTTCGAATTGTGGAGTTGTTGTGTAAAAGGGTGCAAACAAAAACATACCTGCGCACTACGTCGAGCTTCTTCTCCAGTTCATCCGCATAGTGGTCGAGATTCTCAATAAGATTGGCCTCCAGCTGCAGCAGGTGTACCATGCCTGCCACAGAGGTGGAGTGACTCCGCTCGACACTTTCATCCTGGCCACTGGCCAAGCCGATGAGCAGAGTGGCAGCCAGAAATGGCAGGTGCCAACCCGGGGAGTGCATTGCTTTGGCCATCTTGAGGTGTCTACGTGCTGAGTCAAACTGTCAATTGATTCAGACATTGGCTGCGAAGTTGACGTTGGCGCGAGATAAACGTTTAAAAATACTCGTAGATGGGCGAAACCGTTTAACAAGCAGTAGAGCACCGTGCTTCTTCGCATTTTTATTCGTTTCCCCAACTGATAAGCGATTCGACGCGACCCGAGTTTTTGATAGCGTCGCGCAACGGTTAATTAAAGCCAGTAAGAAAACCGTTACGCACGGTGGGCAAAAACGACCACCAATCCGGAGTGTAAATGTGAGAATGAGTTGAGCTACTATTGTATTATTCACAGATAAACTAAATTGTTTACATTAAGAAACATATAATTTTATTATGCATTTTATTTGAAATAAATTTACGATATTTTATTTAATAATATACTTAAACAAAAATAATATTTATAGGTATTTAAATTAATATCACGCAAACATTATAGCAGCGCACTGTGCTCTGTCAACTGTTTTAGTCATTCGTAATGGTTAAAAGATGCGGCAGTTTTTCAGCTGATTTTTTTCTTTCGCTTATATATAGCTTGACCATAACAATGAGCACAGCACGTCTGAAAACAAGTTGATTCGTAAGCCCACCTATACGGGCTTTTTGAGCCATGTTATTTAGTGCTTACAGGGTGTTCAAGCAGTAGATACGGTTGACAACAACTAAATAAACCCAAGGCCAACCATTTATTAATATCTTAACTTAGTCACAATTTATTTAATTCATAAATGACAGATTTTTGTCACTTTGCAACTTGACGCAGTTTAATTATTTTGTGTTAAATATTTGAGAATATTCATAAATTTTCGGCAATATGAAGGAGTTGGTCAATATTGGAACTATAATCGGGGTGGGATTTATGGGCAAGACGAAAACTACGTTGCGGCCGGTTTCTTTTGTGTTTTACACGCTGGAGACGATTTTCAATATGTTTTGCATGGCGTTTCATATAAAGGGGTTTATGGCCGTAGATTTGAAAATGTTGACGTGGGATAGGCATGTATTCCAGTATATATATATGGTGACCTTTTACGTGTTCATGGTGATCACGCTCTTCCAGAGCATCAACATCTGTTCGGGACATTCGCCCACAATCTTCATGGAAATCTTTAAGTCTTGTCTTGCATCGTTTGGATTCACGGCGATCTCCTTGCTGACCATGTGGGATGCGGAACGTGACTTTCACTTAATGTACAGCGGCGAGGAGCCCGTGGAGGGCGTCTACGAAGAGGATAAGCCGGTTCATCCATTCGCATCATTCCTGGTCTTTCAATCGATCGCCTCACTGGCCTGTGGCATCCTCTATATGCTACACGCAACAATTCTCATTGACATCCAGTTCACATCTCACATGATCTTGACAGAAGGTCATGATTCCAAATATGCGCCCATGCAAGTCTATGTCTTTGGCGAATACATTCAGAGCAAGCTCGAAAGATACAAATGGTTTCACGAGTTTTGCGATGTTGAACGCATTGAAATCTAGTGGCGAATATTTATACAATAAAACATAAACTGTTATATATTTAATAGTTTTTAGCTGCTCAAGGCAGGTAAAACTGCAATTTTCTTGATTTTATGATTTCTCGTTGTTTACATACATTTGCGTATTTAATAAAAAAAAATGTTCGGGATTAAAGCGCTGCTGAGCACCTCGGGAGAGGAATATGACAATCTGTTATCTGCTTTAACCATGAATGAATTCATTGAAAGGCTTTGTGGGTAAACCTAAAAACCTTTTTGTATACAAAATAGCTGCACACAAAGCATGGCACCGGCCCCGCCCCCTTGTTGGACAAGGTATGACCAGAAGGGGCTTTAAATTTTGCACTTTTATGGTGGCGGGACGGGGCAGCCCTGGCAGCGGCATGTGTCCTGCCGTTGATATCGGCTTAACTCTGCCATAAAACTGTCAGCGTCACGCGTGTAGTGGACGCGGGGGCAAGCGGGCGGTCAAATGAAATAAATTTTACAGCCAAATGGGCAGACTTTTGCCAAACAAAAAGGCCAAAAGGCACATACACACACAGATTTGTGTGGCCAAATGTCACAGGCAAATCTAATGCGGACAACAAAAGCACCTGTGACCTGGAAAATGTCTCGTCGTGGCCAATGTCTCTCATCTGGCCAGCTGGCCGGGTTTTAAGTCGAATGCTGTTGACCGCCAGCACTTAAAGCCAGCCATTCGTTTGTCTGGGCCAAGTGCAAATGTTTGCGATAAGTCGCTATTGTTAAGAGTCGTGAAACCCCCCTCCCAATGTTCATCAATTAAGTGTCATCAATCATCCGCAAGCAGTCCAAAAATGGCTCCAAATCAGCGACAACAACAGCGATTTGGACATCCACGACGACGGGCAAACATGTCACGGTACAAAATGTCGTTTAACCTAAAATGCGAAAAAACCACAAAGATTATTTATTTTTGTCGCAGACATCGATTCCACGTCATATGGGGTGTTCCGCAAAACAGCAAAAAATAAGATATTTTAAAACAAAAATTCTGATTTTATGAATTTACAATTTCGAAGTTGAAATAAATTTTAAAATTGTCTGAAAATCTTTTTAAAATTTGTTTAATGCATAGTTTCTCTATGGTTTAATATATCCGACATAAAAATATAAAATAAAGATATTGCAATAAATATTTTATATTATTTTACACATATTCAAACTCTATTTGACATTAAGAATATCTTAAAATTCAGATTAAATATCCATTTATTTCAAATGAAAATCAACTACTAAATAAAGGCGATTTTCTATTGTGTTGAATTCGTGGAACTCCCATTTAAACTTGATATTTAAGCCTCGTTTAGGGCAGTATTTTGTGGCACAAATATTGTACACCTAAATACACAAAACGCGTACATGAACCACTTAGACTATAATTTCTGATTGATAAAATGGTGGTTGTAGACGCCACACCACCTTCTAGGACGTATCAATTTCACTCACGCTTAATAAGGTTTTTTTCCTGCCGGCTGATGGCCCACTGAGCTCTGCCCGTTGCCATAAAACTAAAGCGATTTTTGGCTGTTGAAACTTTAGTTGGTTTATGGGCTCGCTGAGAAATTCAAATCAAGTGGAAGGACTTGAAACGACTTGTAAGACAAAGCCATTAATGGCGCCTGGCGGTGTCCTGGCGAATCTTTATGCCAATCTTCGCATTAGAAATCAATGTCGAGCGTTGCAGTTATGATTATTGCAGTTGTCAAAAGTTGGCGCTCTTCAGCTTCTGTGTGTGTGTGTGTGTGTGTGTGTGGGTAAGTCTCTGAGCATAATGGGTTGTCCTGGTTGTCCTGCTAGCTGGTAAGGTTTATGCAAATGCCAAGCGTTTAAACGCTGGCAAACAGACGGCCAAGTAGATGGCCTGGCTCGCTAAAAAATGCTTATGACTTGTGTAAACAATTTCCCATTCGCAAGATAGCCGCTCCCCTTTGGGCCGCTCCGCTCCATTTACGTGTAGGTATGTCCCAGCTGGGGCAACGGCAAGTATCCTGTAGCTAGATTTGAAGCTGGTGTATAAAAATATTTTATGGACTTTGGCGCAAAAGTAACTTTGTGTCGTGGACGATAAGCGAAGTTTGCGTATGTGACTTCCGTTTGTCCTTGCATGTCCTTTCGCACATGAGCGCGCGTCTTTGTGTGTGTGCATGTGTCCTGTCTGTTTGTCGGTCCGTCCGTCCGTCCGTCTGTTTGCTCTCGCACATTTTTATGCATTTTCTTAGCGGCCATTTTTATGCCCGCACACGTTTTCCATTAGACGTCAACGGCTGTCATTTCCGCTTTCGCCTGTTTGATTTTCGCCAATGATTTCTCAAAGGATGCGCACACCCCCCCCCCAACCAGGTTTTTAATTGAAACTGGGTCAACTGCTGGCGCCCATTAATCACATTCGCCTGACACTCACTCAATTTGCATTCGCATTTAAGACAATTATCATGTTCGAACAATTATTCTTTGTTAGCGCAAGTTTTTCCAATCTAATTGAAACGGTGAAAACGGCATTAATCTTCATAAGGTTGACAACTTCATTAGAATATCAAAAACAAACGCGGCATTGATTGCTTAAATCATTTTCCTATCTTTGTTTAACTGTGACCCCTGGACACTCTTCCTCCCTGGGCGGCTAATTAAAAATGTAACACACACACACACACACACATACAGAAACAACTTAAACCGCTTGCAATTTATCAAAGGCATAAAGAAATGCGTTTTTTTTTTTACTGCCGCGGATATAATTTTTTAGCAAGGCGCTGAAGCGGGGCGCGTATAATGCGCATAATTTCTATGCCACGTTGGTCACGCGAAAAGTAAATGCTGCGAAATGTAGACACAGCCAAAAGTTACGCTGCGGAGTTGGAGGGGGGGGGGGCAAGGGGGACAGTTGGCGACCTTTGTGCCAGCGGCAGCCACAACAACAGGCGCAAACATGGCGTCAGTTTTGGCAATGGGCACATGAACAAAAGAGGTACACGCGAAAATAAAACCTATTACCGGAATCATAATTATCTTTTATGGCCGCGTCTGTCATGACGACATTATGGCCAGCACGGCGCGGCCTTCTGGCCCTGCTGTCTGGGCTGCTGCCTGATCCGCGCCAACACGTAGCAATAAAAAACCGCGAAATGCGGCCAAGTAGCAAAAAAACATAAATTACGCAGCCGGGTGGGCGGTGGGGAGTGGAGTGGCCCCTCCAACTCAACGCAAATTATGTAGTCGGCATAATATTGTGCTTATTTTCATTACGCCTCTGCTAAAGGGGGTGTGGTCCACGGGGGCAGACATCTGTCGTCAGCGCCGCCAAAACAGGTGTTTTCTAATTTATTGCAGCCACCCAACAAAAGCTTGCCATTGCTGGGCTGGGTGTGTGTTCGAGACTTTGAGTTATTAAAAGTGCGGCTGGGGCATGCGAATGTCAGCGCCTGTCTGCGGCTGGCGGACAAATCAAAGTGCCCCCGCGACGCTTGTCATGTGTTTTTTAATTTCTAATATTTCACGCGTATTGTAAAACCACCCCGACCCCTAATACTGTGCAACCAATGCTAATGTTTGGGGTCCGGGCAGCTGCTATTGTTGTGCACTTGCTGCAAATTATGCAAGACACGTCGCTGAGGGTTTCATTTGCTGGCGAGGTGTGCCTGAGGTGCTGCCACACACACACACACACACACACACACAGTGGTAGCTGAGAGCGGGGGCTACGTGTGATAATTCAGCGCGCCAACAAAAGTTTTCTACAAAATTGCCCAAGGCCAAGTGTGTGGCATGCCCCTTGCCGGCTGCCCCCGTCAGTCTCTAGCAAAAAGCGCAATGCACGTGCGGCCTTTGTGTTGCTGCTGCTGCTCTTGCTGTTGCTGCTACAGCTGTTGTTGTTGTTGTAATTGCTGCTGCTTGTTGACAGGACACTTCAACTATTGTTGTTTGCGCTGCTCCAAGCCACGCTCTCCGCCCAGTCCTCTGTTTAATTCAGCATGAAATTGGTTTGTATTATTATTTTGCAGTCGTCGCTCGTCTCGACGCCGGCGGCGCTTCGGCAACACCTCAACAGAAACTGTCAGCTTCAGTGGCTTAAAGCTTTAAGCGTGCCTCAAATCGAAGTGCAACAACAGCCACGACAAAAAAGCTGCCGATTTCTATGGCAAAGTTTGCTTTGATGCTCTGCGCTGCTTTAATTAAAAACTGCGCGCACTGAGTAACTAGCACTTGATTAATTTTTGGTTGCACGCAAAAGTAACGCGAAAAAAACCAACACACACACATTTACACACAGACCAAACGACCCAGCAGCAAACAGCAACAAATTGCTGGCCAGTTGCTGGGCGGCCAGCGAAAAGCGAAAAAAAGGGATCCAAATTAATTATGTCCATCGCAGCGCTGTTGGTGGCGCTGCCGCTGCCGCTGCCTCTGCTCGCGTCATACTTTACGTTATCAACGCGTGCTCTGCATACGTGGAAGCCATCGAGGTCGAGAACGTGGCCGTGCATGTGGACGTGGACATAGATACTTGTATAAAGCGCGCTTTGGCATTGCCATTGCATACTTTCCAGCGCACGCTGTGTGCGTCGCGTGGGCGGACTTCGTTTGCGTTTGCGTTCGCATTGCTTTGATATTGAATTTTTGTGAAATGAAATACGAGTGGTTGAACCTGCCCTCTGCTGGCTTAGGGCGTGATCACCGTTATGCAGTGATTTAATATCTGCTCACAAATGACACTAGTCGAAACCACAAATATTACTGCGGACGATAGTACGCCCTAGAGGCGAAAGACAACGCACACAAAGAGCGACAAGCCACATATATATACATATATATATATATATATATATATATACGCGAACTTTCGATCGCTTAATACTGAGGAGAGACGTAACATAAAATTTGATCGCTTATGAGAAATGGAGCTGTCAGTGATAATCCTTCCTTGATTGGTTCAAAATGTAACAAGGAAGGATTTTTAAAAATAAGAAAGTTGATAACAATAAGTTAGAAGATAATAATAAGTTAGAAAGAACAAAATAAATTCTTCTAAAATATCGTTAAAAAGACATTTAAAAAATGGTTCAAGCAACTAAAAATTTCAGCAATATGTTAAATTATAAAATGTTTCAAAAAAGAAAATCTTTCAAAATTATCAACTTTAAAAACATTTTATTGGGGAGTTAAAACATATCGATTTGCCACGCCCTCAAAAATAAATATATTGTTGCATTAGTAACAAAAAACAAGCATTCAACAAATAGACAGACGGACAGCAAGACGGGCATTCCACAAATTCAATATATTATTTTCATTTTGTGACCGAGTATACAAATTTTCCCACAATTTTTAAGGATCTTTTAAAGCGTTTGTCAAATGAAATGTATAGAAATGTGTACAATAAAACCTAACAGTAAACAGTTGCCATCAACTGTAGTTAGGTAAAGTCACATAATGGTGAAATGCGGCACAGGTCTCAAGTATTGTTCAACACACACTCAATTTTCATTTAGGAATGAAAACAAAGCAAATAATGAAATGTCTCTGGCATACACATACATATTAAATACAATATTAATAATCTCGCTTGGCGTTGTCGTGTGTGGATAGCGCCGGGGGAGTCGTGTGCGAGTGCCAGTATAATCATCCCGACGTTGTCTGCGTCTACGCAGCACACGCTAAGAGTCATCACTCATTTACTCACACACTCGAACACAAAGCAGACATGCCTGATTTTTACCTAGAGCACAAAAGTATAGCATACTTTGTGGCGTCGCGCGCCAGACTGGCGCCAGGCCAAACAAAAGCGTAGCCCAGATTGCCACAGAGGGTCGCTTAATAAAGCGACGACGTCAGCTTCAACTTAAAGCCGAGCAACTGATTGAGCCCATTCCCATTGTGGCCACATAGCAGATACCAGATACCATGCCAGCCTGTGTTCCAATCGTTGAGGCAAATGTTAATGTAAATGTTTGTCTGCTATTTGAATTTTAATTACTTTTCTTGGTTTTCGCGCGGTGCAAAAACTATTTATGCCCTGGCCCCCAGCTTGTCCCACCCAAAACTTTATAATAGAATCTCGCCAGAAAACCATAAAAACTTTCGCATGCCCATCGAAGGTAGGGCTGGCCTACCTAGCTGGCCTGGAGGTCGTAATGCGCCTTAATTGAAACAAGTCCCAACCCAATTGAGCCACGTCGCCACTTAAGCGCGTCCAAAAGGTAGACGCCACAGTGGCTCCCAGTTGCACAATCAAAAATCAGCAGCCGCTTGCCGATGGGTAGCATAAATTTTCAAATTGTTAGCCTGCGTGGGCCACCGTGGGCCACTTGAACGGAAACGCCTAATTCCAGTCGCTGAGATTGAGACTTCAACTCACCCCACCTCTGCCCACACCTCCTTCGAAGCGCACAAACTTGCAGGCGTCTGACAGCTGTTTCTAGCCACAGACAGTCAGTTGCCTTGGCCAGCTTGGAATTATTTGGGAACTCCTGTATTTCTGTGCCTTGCTCTCAACTTTTTGCACTCGGCGCGCTCTTTTATCGGATTCAGACTGGGGCGGAGCGGGGGCTCGGCTGGGGCAGAACGCAGAAAGAAATTCAATCAAAGGTACAAGTTAATCCCGCGTGAGTTCATAAAGTTCACAAAGCCAATTTATTTGCCAGCCGCTATAAGTTTAAAAGTAAACGACAGAGAGTCGCCTTCTTGCTTGCAAAATCTCCAAAAAAATATGTAACCGCTATCCATTTGTGTTTTACAAGTTAAGAGTGTATAGTAGATATATAATTTGATTTTGTGCAATTTGAAATGAAAATAATGTATTCGTTCTTTTTTATGTTTACATATAAGTTCACAATAACTTTAAAATTATTATGAAAAATTATATCTCTGATAGAAGTTTAAAAAGTTTTTACGATAAACTTAACTTGCATGCAATTGAGATTTTAGGGCGCATATATTAAACTGATTTATCAAAAAGCACGCAGGACTCATACAAAAAGAAAAGAGTTCAGAGATCTTTTAACATTTTGCAACTGTTTTCAAAATCACGCGCCTTTGAAGTCGAAAACTGGTATACGATTGAGCTGCGACATCATTATGGAGTCAAAAGGAGTTGTCTACAAAGGCAGCTTTGGTTTGATTCTTTCACATATCCTCAATTAGTGTTAAGAGCTTGTCAAACAAGCAGCGAGATTAAAGTGACTTGTCGCCCCCCAACTCCCCCTTTCTTTGCTAGATAACACACAACTAACCGTGGAGAGTTGGTCTCAAAGGGCAGGGCGTAACCCGAAATCGATTGCCAATAGCCGCCAGCTCATTTTACCTCCAATAACAAGAAAAACAACAATCGCAGCTGGGCAGACAAACGCAAACATCTAATTGCCTGGACAGAGCAAATAATGGCACAAGACACTGGGGACTACTTGGGTCGTAGCTGGAACTGAAACAGGAGCTAAAGCTGAAGCTGCAGCTTCGCCCAACGCTGGGCCATGGCCAGGGAAACATGTTACAACAATAAAAAGGTGAAGGATTAATAGCAAATAAATTGATGCTGAAAAGGCGATTAGAGTGGCGATTGAAAGGAAGAGGGAGTGAGAGTGAAAAGGCTAGATTACACATTGCTGGACATTTAGCTTGAATCAATATTTTCGAGCACTTAAAGCCACTTTACGTGCAACGAGTACGCCTTCATTTCAGCTCGCTTCATAAATCATCTGAAAATTTACCTATGAAAAGAAAATGTCAACGCGTCGAAAGCTGAAAAACCACACAGAAAAGGAGAACCAAAAGGAAACAAATCGTGAATAGCCGCATTATCATATGAATTTTTGTGGTCCACCCGCAAAACAACAAAAAGCCAAATGTTGTATAAATTTGCGAGCCACTTGATATGTATGTGAGTGCGTGTGTGTGTGTTGCATGTGGCACAACAAAAGGTAAAGCGAAGAGGGTCAGCATACAAAGCTGGACAAAGTGTACGAGGCAAGACGGGACGAGGCGAGTGCATAAATTTTCATAAATTTCTGGGATACGCAAGAACTTCGATTTATATGATATTTGGTTTTGTGTAAGTTTTGCTACATGCTCATCATATCTGAGTGGGAGTATGAGATTGGAATTGGGATCGGTACCGGGCTGATTGCCATGAAAATGGGGCTTGCAACGTGTGACGAATCGCATAAGAGTTCAACAGAAAATCGATGGAAGTCCCCTCGGTCAGAATAGTGCGCTTTAAGTTAGCCCAAAAAGATTAGATGGAAAACAACATAGACTGACCTTTTGCTCGCTCACTTTTCACGTTCATTTTCACAGTCAAAAACAACAATAACAACAACAGGCAGACAGAGCAAAAATAGAAGTGGTTTGCATGTTGAACAGAAACAATCAAATCGCAATTTACTGGCTCATGGAAAAGCGATTTATCGCTCGGGAAGTTAGTCGGTCATAAAACATCCATTAACTTCATGTCAATGTTGCATATACGCACCCACCCACCGCTACCCCTACCCCCTCTCTAACCATCTCCCTTTAGCTCTCATTCGGTTAGTCAACGGCCGTTCATTTGCGGTATTGGTCGGCCATGTGAGTCGCAGTCCTGGCCGCATCGTGTCCTCTGCACACTGTAAATTGCTCGACTCCGCCTCTGCAACATGTCAGCGTTTTATTTGCTTTTGTCCAAGAACCAAACCCAATGACACGTGATAAGAAATGGCAGCAAAAAAAACCAAACAAAAAAAAATAAAAATTACAAGCAAGAATTTTGACGGGTGCAAAAGAGCTCGCCATACTCTGTTCGATTTTTTGATTTAATTTAAAAATTAAATCATCTGAGTTTCTAAAAAAAAAGCTGAGGAAATCGAAACTTAGAGCATAATTTTTAAAATCGCAAAATCTTAAGAGTTTATGCGAAGCGGGTATAAAATAGTATATAAATCTGAAGTTTCAAGTCTCTCGGCGGATCAATACACTCCCTTTCAACTGGTAAGCAGTGTAAAACGTGCAAAAAATCGAGAAAGAACAATTGCACACGTACGCAAAAGCAATTTTCGAATAGCCGCAAAGAAATGTCAAAATTGTTGTCGCACTTTTTTAGGCAGACGCGCTGCGTGGAAATTCTCCCTACCATCCCTCGCCTGTTGAAACGCCACCCACTCGACAAGAGTTAATTGTTGCCGGTGGTATTACGAGTGTCTGGAAGTAAATACTTCTGGCTGTCATTGCCAAAGATATTTCTGGGCAATTCTGTGGCGGTGGCGGCGGTTGTGGCACTTAGGCGTAATGTGTTGCGAGTGCGGCGCCTTGCCGCAAACTTTTGAATTACCTCAGTAACAGGCACACAAAGAAGAAGATGTGGCTGCTGTTACCGTTGCAAGCCAGTTCGCATGCTCGTTCTCATTTATGCCGTTTCAAGTTGCGCAACGAACCGTTTGCTGCCCGCCCCACTCCCTTCACCAACAACCCTCTACGCTTTGGCGCAATCCCAATGTTTGTCTTTCATTTTCATTTCCCCCCGTGCCCGCGCCGGCTGCCGTCTGTTCTACGATTATTACCTGCTGTTAAAAATTTCATAATCTAACAGATAATAATTTAATGTGCCGCTTTTAGTGGCGCCCATTAAAAAGTTTGCCAAGACATTTTCGGTCTTCCCGATGGGGGCGGGGCTCTTTTAATACTGATGTAAACAGGTAATTGTGTTTAGCTGGCAGTTGGGTTTGTCTGAGGTTTTCCTTCAGCTCTGATAAGCAGCTGTCGCTGGCTGAGCTCGGGCCATAAGTTGCTCGACACTGGCCAACTCCTGCATCACAGTCAAATGCCAGCCACTAAATCATTGGCCAAGCGAAACACTTGTTAGCCTGTCATAAGTTGTGCTCTTCCCCTCGAAAGAAATGTGCGAACATTGCCATTAGCACTGCAGGCAGGAGACTTATCTATGCAGCAGCAGCGGCAGCGGGGGCAGGCAGCACTGCGACGCCCCCAATCGAAGGTATGTCCTGCTCATGGAGTGTATATCTATAGGTAGCTACTGTCTCGACCGTCTGCCGGCATGTGCATGTGTGTGTAGAACTTTTGAAAGTTATGCGCATTTCTGCTGACCATTGGCATTCTGCAGCTTTTGTTTTTGCTGCCGGACATGAGCAAAGGTCGACGGCGGCAGCTGTTGCCGAACCGTTTTGTCTGCCCGACCCTTTTTTGCAGGCGGCTATTGGATGCGCATCCGTGTGTCCGCATCCGCATCCGCATCCGCATCAGGAGCCCTGGCGTGCTTGGCAAACGATTGGGGATTAATACTTTGGTGTTTTTGCCACGGCTTTGGCTCGTCGTTTGGCGCAGTTTATTGAAAAGGTGACACTGCAGTGCCCAGGACATTGCCAAAGTTTAGTCCTTGCCCAGCAGCAAAGTTTTGCGTTTCTTTTTACTTTTTTTTTTTTTTGTTTTAGCTGTGCGTGCTCTCGATATTATCGACGTGTAACATATGTGAACACGTCGTTTGACACATTTGTCAGTTGGCTTAAAGTCTCGGCTAACAAGTGTGTGAGACGGCTTTAAAGCAATTATCTGCCTGGTCAAGTTCGAAGCTCATTTCAATTGTCACACACACAAATCAAGGCCACATTGTAAGCCACTTCGCCGCCAATTAGATGCTTTCAACAGCTTTTCATACACAGAGTCAAAATCTGTTATGCATATATACAAACACATACGCTCACGTACGTTGACAAATGACGGGCAGTGTTAACGGTATTTGGCAGCACTTGTGCGCCTCATTATGTGGTGTTTGGGCTAACCGCTTTAATTAGCTCTGCAAGCGGCGCCACACACACATCCACACACACACTCACCCACACACACATGCACATATACAAAATGCATCTGCACTGGAGCCGGGCACAAAACTTGCATGTGGTCAACGGCTGGCGACCCCAAAAGCCACTTGGACCCGTCGAGAGGCGAGTGTCGAGTGCACTGACTAAATGCTGCTAATACGATGTTGCAAGCACCTTCCTGCCACGGCTGTCGTTGACTTTAATTGAGTCACAAATCAACCAAAATATACAACACACACTCACACACACACACACACACGCCTGTGCTGGTGCCTCGCTAATTTATTACACAAAGTGTTGCATATTTTCATGGGCAGGAATGGGTATGGTGAGGGGGCGGTGGGGCACCTGCTAAAGACGACTGCGTTAATTTGCCTGCTAATGAGCCGCAAAACACGCACAGCAGACCTTAAGACAAAGTGTTGCCAAGTGGAGGTGCTTCATTATGCTAATTTGTGACAGCAGGCGCTGACAACGCGGCGTATACGCAACCTCCTCACCCTTTGTCACTCGCATGTCAACTATCAGCAGATATTTCTTATCGCATTCGACGTAGTTGCGCTGGCGCCAGTCGCCAATTTGAAATATTTTAAAGAAATTCGCCAGTGCGCAGAAATATGATTTGCAAGCCGCATGAAGCGAAGTTTGGTCACCCCTGGGAAAGGGGGGTGGGGGATTGGTTGCCCAAGGGTGACAAAGCGAGTTTGTTGTTGAGTTGAAAGTCAGCGTCACAGTTGCTTCCCTGGCTTTCATATTTTGAATACAAATTGCTTTATTTGCGCTGCTGTGCCAATTTGACATACCCTTAGCTCTTGCCCCCCCGTTCAGCTCCTCGTGCTTGCTGCGCCAGTTTCACTCGACTTCATTGCGAATTTTACATAGATATAAACAAGTGCTCGTGCCAGCGCCCACCTTTTTTCACTGGGCCCTTTTCTTCATGTTCTCTCCTATATCTGTTTTTTTCTATATACTACTTCTTTTGCATTTTATTACAAGCCACACACAGCGCTTTGATTCGCCAGGGGTTGGTTGTCAGTGTTGTCAGGGGGAGCGGGGAGCGGGGTTGGTGGCTCTATAGGTAGTGCTGGTTTTGAAAAACAAATTGCTCCCCGGTGAGCGTTTGGCAGCATTTGGCAAAGTTATTTGCATGCCTTTTCGTCTTGTTTTGCGCTCAAATCTCGAATACATAATAATTTAATAATATTTGTCATGCAGATAAATCATCTCCAGTTAATATGACAATGACTGACAGCAGAAGCTATGGCTTTTTAAAATACAAAAAAAAGAAAGAAAGAGAAGCAAAATAATAATGGTTTGGAATATAAAAAAATTTGTATCAAGGTAATATGACAACATTGTTGACAAATTGCCTTGTGGCAATTGTGAATATTTGTGTGCCAGTTTTTTATGTGGGGAATTAAATTGTGATGCGGCTTTACGATCTAGATCTAATGCCCAGCTCTTACCCTAGGGCAACTTTGTTGCATGCACGCATAAAAACGCTGAAAAAACTTACCAACCCCCCCTCCCCCTGAACGCAAATTAGCACGAACTGAGCCAAAAAGCTGAGTAAAATTTTACGACTTCATATATGCAGATTTTGAGTGGAGCTGAGGAAGTAATGCGTAGGAAATATGTTTTAATTAGCTGCTGACAACAGCAAAAACAACAACTAAAACACGATGTGGGTTAGCATCAACAAAGTAGCGTCAAAACATCCGCCCGCTAATTTTAGCGATCGACTGAGCAAATCTCGACCAAATACACACACAGACACCCCCATCCACCCACATTCAACTGCCGCTGCATCCGTATTTGGCAATGTACACATATGCCTCGACCTTTGGGGCAGGAGCACGTTCGGGCATCATGTTTTGATTGGCCGGGCAATTTGTTTACTTGCCACGTCTCCCCAGGCGATATTCATGGCGTCAAGGCAGGTGCCGAGATCGCAGTATAAACAACAGCTCCCATTGAGTCTCTGTTTTATTATTGATGGACACTTAAAAATGTTTTGCTTTATAACAAAAAATTAAATAAGAAGAAAACAATTTAATGGCCTACATATATTGAGGGGGTACCGCATAATTTTATGACAAATTAATACAATGGCCGCGCCGTTAAGCGATGGGAAACTTATGTGGTCCATGCGATTTATGCCTGTATTTATCATTTCCAGCTAATATTAGATGAAACATATTATTATTATTATTATTTTATTTTGCACATTGTGTAGAAATGATTCATTCAATTACAATGTGTTGTTTGTTTGCCATTTTTCATTGTTAAACAGAATGTGCGACATAAATATTGGATGAAAACTGAAACATTCAAGTGTTGCAACAACAACAATAAATATATAATTTACGATCAATAATTTATTCTTAAATTTGCACACTAAAATCATAAAAGTTGTTTGGAAAATGTGTGCGTATAATCTATCTTATCAAGACTTTTTAAAGCTCTTGTTTAGCCTTTAAACTATGCATAAAATTAGATTTGCCAAAAATTTGATAAGAAATTTTATTACGCAAAGCACTTGAAATTTGTGAGCTATCAGCAGTGTATCGAATTCAATTAATTTTTGGCCTAGTGTAGCCAAATCAAAATATAGAAATAATCAAATTGTTATCTGAATAATCATAAAAATAAATTCTTAATATATATTAATTATATCAGTTAATATCAAACATATTAAATATTATTACAGTATATTTGCTGAATTGATTTATTTATCTTTAAATTGTTTTATATTCAATTATTTGTTATCAAAATGAATGTATGATTAAATTAAACGTTATATGTACAGATATCGTAAGGGGAAATGGCCCATTGCGTTAACAGCTCTGTTAACATGCGCTGTTAACAGTGCCTCTTTGTTGTGGCTAACATGCAGCCTTTTGACAGTCTTTCAGCCGCAGGGCCTTCAGTCGGGGAACGGCCATTGGGGCCGCAGCAACGTGTTGGGGCCAAGAGCAGCTGGCCAAGAGCAAGCACAAATTGGCCAATTGGCCCACTCGCTGACTGTTGTTGTAATCGATGTGGCAGACAAAGTCACATTTGCAGTCGCTCATTTGTCGCTACATCTATGGCCAAAGTTTGGCCATTAAACTCTGCACAATTGCTGTGATTCATATGCTGCGCAGAGGGGAGCACGCGGGGAAGTCAACTTTGAGTTGAGATTTTATGACAAACGGAAGGCACTTGAGCGAAAGTTCTTGGCGCGTCGCAATAAAATGCGAGGAACCTGTGCGAATTCATTGAAATTATTGAAATCATTGCGACAGCTGAGCTCCGCTTATGGCAGCCTTTGAACTATTGATGAGCCGTTTCATACAATTAGCGGCAAATAGCTTGGCCCGAGGCGGCATCGGCCATTTAATGGCCACGTCAAAGATCCAAGTAGCAACCCCTAAGACCCTGCCCCTAGCAGCGTATTCGTGGCCGCTTTCACTTAAGGCATTATTAATGTGCTCGGCCTTTCTCATTTCGCTGCTAATACTTGAAAAATGAACGTAGACAATTTTGCGCACCTTTTTGGCCCGCAGTCTTTTGGACTGTAATGAGTTTTTTTCTGTACTTATTTTTTTGTTGTTTTTGTTTCTGTATTTTTGGCAGCCAACATTTGGCACCGGCATTTCAAATGCGCCGCACGTTGCGAGCCCGTTGGCGCCGGGGTTGGAAGTTGCAGCAACTTGACAGCCATGTGAATGATTGAACGCGTGTCCATCAGAAATGCGTCTAATTGGTTTTTGCCTGCCGCGCAAAACGCCAAGCATAAAAAATAAAATACGGCAGGAAAAAAGGGTAAAAACTGTCTGGCAAAGGTAATTTTTTGTAATTTGCTATTCGTGTTCCTTAAGAGCTGTCGAGATGGGGCAACTTATTTGATTTGCTGCTGACACACTTGCCCCAGCTTTAAGACTCTTTAAATTGAGCCAAAAGCGGGCAAAAAGTTTATTGGCCAGGGCCAATAAATTTCTAAACTAAATGGCGACTGCTATCAACAGCTGCGTTCATAGGCTCCGTTCCTTAAGGAAGGACTCGGCTTGTGTTAATGTAATGTAAGTAATTTACCTCGACCTATGGCAGCTTACGTTCTCTATCTATATGGGAAGCTTAATTTACGGCCTAGTCACACACACACACACACAAGCAGTAAACACATTTACGTGTTATTCAATTTTGCAAACTAAACGTAAAAATATCATGTTTCCGGGCCCAAAAACAAACAACAACAGGAAATGTGTCAATGGGCGGGGAGTAAGAAGAGTAGAGGCAGCAAAAGAAGTAGAACAACAACAACAACAATATCCACTGAATTTGTGGCAGACAAAACATTTTCACTTACACTTCAATCGACGCATGTGTGTGCGTGTGTGATTGGGTGTAAAAGTAAATATCAGGTTAATGGATTCGAGGCCGCCAACGCCGCACGCAAAAATTTTCACTTTCACTTGGCATCTGCTGCTGCTGCTGCTACTGCTGCTGCTGCGATTCAACATTTTCCACTCAATAAATTTTTTTTGTAGCTGCGGCAACATTTTTCCACCGATAAGCAATTTTTCCAGGCACAGGCTAGAGGCCATACTCTTTGCGTGATTTTCCACGTTTGCTTCATTTGCTGCGCTCAATATTTGGGGCTGATTTCTTGTGTTTCTTTTGCTTTTTTGCTTAGGGCTGCTAAATGGTGCACCTTTCAAGGCTGCTTTGTCTTAAACGTTGCAAATTGCTTAATGTGCCACAAGAAATTGTTTGCCAAGCTGATGAACAACAAGATTTGGCCCAAAAGGTGGCAAAACTCGTTAGAAAACATAAGTTTAAGACCATTTTCAAATATACAAAATGCTGAGGCACAGCTCGAGGTGACAAACCTTGAATCAAATTAGACTCTTACAAATAGAACACTCTTCCATATATAATTTTAAAATAATATTGCAAAATGGGTACACGAATATACACAATATACACAATTATTATTATTTTATTTTGTATAAATTACTTCATAAACGCTGTCAAAATCCTTTAATTTTTTCTCAAATTTTCTCAAGAAAAAAACATTTTTTATGTGTCATAATTTACATGTGTAGTAGTCAAAAGTTAACCGATTTTCATGCTTGCTACTATTTTAATTATGCTTTAAAACAATATAGTAAATATCACAACTTTCAACTTTTTTAAAAGAACTTAATCTTAACAACAAAATGATATGTGGGTGGCTGGCCCAATAAATTTAACTTTCCTGGTGCGTCATTAAATTTCTATCGAATTTCTTATCGAATAGAAACTGGCACAATATTCCCAGTCTCGGTCCATCTCCCTGTCATAAACACAGCTTATGTGTCCGCTTTCACACATTCGCAGATTTGTAGATTCGCACAAGCGGATGTGGATGCGGATGCAGATGCGGATGCTCGTATGCAAAGTGGGCGCAAGGTACAAATACAAATCTCATGTGATCTCGACCAGTTTGGCGGGCAGCGAGCAGCGAGTTGTGCCAAGTCGCTAAGTCGTTTTAATGGCCAATAAAAGCAAAATGTTGTCACTTTTTTCGAATTTGTATAAATTTTCATTGCCCGGGATAAGCCGTTGCTGATGCTGATGCTGAAATACTACGTGCAATTTGCCCCCGTCCGATGGTCGCGCCCTGTCGAGGGCAAAGGGTTGCTGCCGCCGGCTGCTGCTGCTGCTGCCCGGCTATGGCGATGTATTTGTTGTTGTTTACGATGTACCAAGTAATTTTTTTGCAACTTATCGCTTGCAACAGCAACAGCAACAAGCAGAGTCGACACACTCTCGCTGTTGTGACTTCGCTTTGCACTTTTTGCTTGCTCCTTGCGCGCGACTTTTTATGTTTGCCTTTACTTTGATTTAGTTGCTGCGCCTTTTCTCACACCAACCCCCTCTCCAGACGACTACTCACTTTTCACACCCCACACCAGCGGCTTTCGATCACTTGTTTGTGTTGCCTAGAAATCAATTTGTTTGCTTGTGTGCCGCATGAAAATAAATAAATAAAACGCAAATCGTTGCAAATCGTCGCAAATCGGAATCAGAAGCCAATTTAATAGCTTTGGCTTTAACCGAGCAGCTCCCATTTTATGACTCGCTCGTGGCAAGCTTTCCACGCATTATGTCCTTTTGATAATAATTTATGATTATTTACTTAGACATTTGCAGTTTTTCAATTGCCCAACCGCTAAGCGGCCCATTTACTGGCCAATTCCAACATTTTTTTCTCGCCACAAATTCCATTGCATACTTTCGGGCAGTACCAAAGCCAAGCTTACAAATTTAAAGCTTTTTATATATGTATTCCACACAATATTTTACATATATTAAATTTGGCGCAAATCTGAAGCGATGCTTCTCATAAAATACGTGGCACATAAATTTCCTATTTGCCGTAAACTCAATACTCAAAACGCAAAACCCAATTCACCTTCTAATGAAAACTGGCTGCTTTTACAATCTCATCAAAAGCATGCCTTCAAAATTGGCCAAAGTAAGAATCGTTGTTTATGCTTGTAATGCCGGCATTTTTGCATAATTTTCGTATTATTTCACCTTAAGGCAAGGAAACACAGCCTTTGCAGGTCTGATGTAGAGCAGCCTTAACATTCACAGCGCCAAAAAGTTTATTGATGTAATAAATTGTTATTTGCTCAAAAGTTGCGCCCTTTGTTTTTCCACATGGCTGGCAAGGCGCCACCAAAGCCCCACCGTCCCACCACCTACCACAGTTTTCAACTCCAGCTCACCTCTCATATAATTTTATGCTGCATATGATTTTATGTGCATTTAATAGATCGAACAAGACACACAAAGGTCTCATGCCATATGTCTGTCATTCGATTTATTTACGAGGCACGCGTTTAGACAACAACAACAGAAATTGCACAGCAAAAAAATAAAGCAAAATACTCAGTTGCGTTAAACTCTGTTTTAAAGTTTAAGTCCGGGCTAATATTGAAAATGTAATTTTTGACTGCAAGACAAATTAATTTGTGTTTATTGATTTCAGAATGAATCTTGGAAACAAATCATTTTAAAATGAATTGAAGTATGGGAGCTTTGGATCGTTGCAAATAATATTATCTTATTATACATTTTATTAGTACTTGTTGTTGTTTGTTTAGTCTTGTTAGCAACATGAACGTATCGTTCAGTATTTTGCCAGCTCTGGTGCAATTAACTAAAATGAAAATGAAATCAAGGCGCATTAAATGAGCGCCTCTTCGTGCGCCCCTTTCCCCGCCGACGCCCCCACCAACAATCGCTGCATGTGTTTGGCCTTAATCCAAAAATTATATGCAAAATGCGCGTGAAGTGCTTTTAATTCGCTGCATTGCAGCAGGCAGTGGGTTGCTTTTGAGGGGGCGTGGGCTGTGGGGAGGGGCAGCAATTGGACCGGCTGGCCGCTCGGACGCGTCATTAGCGTGTCGCCAAATTAGACATCAAATTTATGAAAAACTATCATGAATTGCTCCTCGGCCGACTGGGTGGGCCACGTCGATGCCACTTGCTGTGGCATGTAAATTGATTGATAATAGGCCCAGCAATAATTTTTGTTATTTTATTTTCCATTTAATTTTTATTCTTTTTATTTTCTATTTGTCTGTATTTTTTTATTTTGTGCATCATTTTGCATTCGGTTTATCAATTAATGCGCTGCATTTTATTGTTAAGCACATTAACGCAGTCACGCGAAGGCCAACACCAGCCACTGGGTACCTCTACACACACCGCTTCCCCCCGTTCCGCTGCCCCTTCCACTGGACCAGCCGCACGCTGCGTTGCCAGATAATTGCGTGTGTGGCCGACGAGGCTGAACTGCGTGTAAATTTTAATCCAATTGTGTGCAGCCAAAAGTGCGCAGCCCACAAATGCAAACAGGCAACACACACACACACGCATACCAACACACACTTACCCGCTTATATGTGTATTTATTTTTGCGTACAGCTTTTCCAGCTGAATGCATTTGATTGTATTTTTCATTGAGCTCCACGCCCACCGCAAGCCGCATCTCCGGCCACGCCCACACCATAGACAGACCCAATCAACAGCCCACGTGGCGTTGTTCATTTCATTTGCCAGCAAATTTGTTTTGCGCTTTTATCGTTGTGCATTTTATGCTCAAAGGTGAAACGCCAACAACAACATCATCAAAAAAACAACAACATATACACCAAAAACAATCACATTTGGCCATGTTTTACAAAACACAATAGACATGGCTAAAAGTTTGCGTGCGTGTGAATGTGTGTGTGTGAGTACTGTGGTAGGCTTTAAATAAATATCAGTAATTTATACGAAAAACTGATTTAATAAATTTACTAACTCAGCAAATATTAATATGATAGTAAATTAATTAATTATATATGTATTTTTACAATAAATTCCAAATATTCATTTTATTGTATTGTACACAGATAAAGCAGCTTGTAGTCAGGATTACAAAATTTAATATTTTTATTTTATTAGTTTTGAAATTTCTTAATCACATTTCAATTAAAAAATGTTTTGATAATAATTTTAAATAAAACATCTGGATGTAGCACAACTTCCATTCAAACGATTAAAAAATTAATAAAACATATTTCTTTCAATATCAAACCCCCTTCTTTATTAGAAAACACTTCCAAGCAACACCTCAAAGACACCAGCGACAGCATCCAAGAGTCTTGACTTCTCACCTCGACTCAGTTCCGTTTAGCTCATCTCAGCTTAATTTAACTGAACTGAACTTTGGTTGTGTTCTCTTTTCTTTTGTCGTACCGTTTTCTCACTTTCTCATTAATAATTCCGCTTAAATGCTTTCTAATAATTTCCGCATAATTCATATCGATGAACGTTTTATGCCGGCACTTACGATAAGGGCAATTCCGTTGGGCGACGAACTGCGTGGTGCCTGCCTGTTGTCCTCGCTGTTGTCCTGGCTGTTGTCCTGGCCGTGTTTGCTCACCAAACAAACAACACGTACAGGCACACACACACTCGCACACACACACACCGTCGCACACACACCTCTGTATTCATACCCGATTGATAACCTTAATAAAATGCTTCACATTATGCCAATCGATTGCACACCATGAATGTGTTTATCCTTTGCCTCTGCCCCGCTAAAGTCCACGTTGCCTCGCCTAATACAGCAGCGCCAAGTGGGTGGTGGGGTGGGTAGTAGGTGGGCGCACATCAATACCGGCTGTTGCCTAAGCGCAACAATGACGAGAAGGACGACGACGCCAACGTTGAGGAGCAGCAGCAGAATTTGAACGGTGCCACGTTCGTGTACCTTGTTGGCCTCCAGCTTCTCCTGCGCCCCAGCAATGCCACGCTCATTTACTGCTGCCGTGGATTGGGGGAGTAGGGGGAGGGGGGGCATTCAGCAATTGTGCAAAAAGTGCCAATAAAGCACATTCTTTGTTCGGCTTTGGCTTCGGCTCGCAAAGTGCTCAACAAAGCGAGCTCAGGCCGAGCCAGGATAACGTGTTACGCTAGCTTACGCCTGTCTGCTGCCCGTGTGGGTGTGCCTGAGTGTGCAAGGATAATAATAATAACGTATGAATAGGTAAAAACGTTGGCGCACTGAACGATCTAACCAGGCGCAGGCCGTGAACAGGAGGCGGGAGGCGGGGAATCGTTGCAGCATTTTAGGTGGTCGTTGCCTGCGCTTGATTGCTTAGCTGTTGTTGTGTCCATGTGTGTGAGTGTGTGTTGGCTGATTGTTTGCCTTGCCCTGAATGTGGCTGAGGTGCAGAGACACACACACACACACACACACACACACACACACACACACACACACACACACACACACGCGCACACCTCATTGATTTTATTGTGTTTTTTGCAGAGCATTCAAAGTGCTCATAAAAATGCCCACACAATAAAAACGATGATGCGGCTGATGATGACCCGGCTCCAGTGGCAGCTTAGCCCACAACAATGGACCAAGCCAACTAAGATATTCCGACTTTGCCAGTCGTCGCCCCATTCGCACGCCACTTCCCCTAGGCTCTCCCCCTCGGCCGTGTGCTTCCATGCTCCCATTCCACCTGCCAACCTGATGTCTATTTTAGTGTCCCACGTCAGCTGAGGGGCTGTGCCCCTGGCGGCTGCTCAGACCGAAGTCGAAAATAAGTAGTTGCCATGCGTGTATTTGCGGAGATGGCTGCTTGGATTTCACACATCCGTCAGGCGGCTCGTCAGCCCTTTATTTTTTTTGGAGACTCGTCAGCGAGTGGGTCAGCCGCACGCTGGGCTCGACTAATGAGCTCAGGCAGCAAATGGATTTTTGTAACTCATCCGAGTGCCGTGAAAATGCAGTTGCAGATCCAAATGCAAATAATGAAAAATGCATTTTCGAAACTCGCTCCTCAACGAAAATATGCAATTCCAATTTGGCAGGAAAATGCATTTCTAGCTGCCGCTGCCGCTGCCACAGCTTGTGCTACAATGTTGCCGTGTTTTGTTGCCGCTGGCAGCAGCGTCTCTGGTGTTAATTTGTTAGCACATTGCAGTCGTGGCAGACAGTGATTAATTACAGTCCGAGTCCAAATATAGACGCCCGGCTAAGTCATTTTTGCCTTTAAAGTTAATTAGTTGAAATACTCAAATAACAAATTTCATAAAACTTGTGCGTAAAATCAACCCGAAATATATGTATTTAAGTACATCATATATATGTATATATATGTTGCGATATCTGCATCTCTCTCTCCACAGTAGACACTCGCAATGCTGTCGCTTTACCTGGGCGCATAAATTTTAAATCCGTCCTGACCACAATTTGCGCATTAAATCATTTCCAGGCCATTTCACAGCACTGGGCGCCACCGCAGCGCCGCATTCACTCATTCATCCATTCACACACACATACACACATTCAGTTATTCATTCACCCAGTCAGCCATTCATTTCGATTTGCAGGTGAGCAGCCGCGTGGAATGCAGCCGAGCGCTCAAAATATGCAAAAATTATACAGACCAATGCATGCTGCGTCCGGGGAATTGGGTGTGGGTGGAACGGTGGGGGGGATTGCTTCCGGCCAGGAGGTGCAGCCTCTGGGGCTCTGGCGGCCACTTCAAATATATCACGCTTGAAGTGTCTGTCTGTCCGTCTGTCTGTGGCGCGTGATTGACAAATGCCGCCGGCTGAGGTGCATGCAACGTTTTAGAAAAGATAAATTTAAGTAATTGTCAATATTTCAAGCGACGTAATTGCTGGCCAGTTGCTGCTGGCCAGTGTTGGGCAGTGCTGCACAGAAAAATAAAATAAACGCCAAGCACACACTCAAAAGCAGAGGCTCGAGCGTGCCCTCTGGATACACTCACACACACACACACACACACTCAAACAGTCCGCTCCTCTTGCCACATGATCCTGCGGCTTTATGCAGCTGCAGTTCTATGCAGGCCGCTCTTACCCCAGCCCTCATCCTAGCTGCCATTTTAACACTTGACGTTTTACCAATTTGCTGCATATCTTTTTTATTTTGCATTTTTTTTGGGTTTGGCAGGACTTTTTTCACACTTTTGCTGCACTGCAGCAGACAATTTTGTTGCGTGTTAACAACTGCAACAATTTAGGTTTAATTGATGCCCGCTGCAACGCTGAAGTGTCGCCGCCGGCAGCAGAGCGTGGTTAGTGTGTGTGCAGTGGGAGGGGGGTAGGGGGGTGGGGAGGTAGGGAGGTTGGCTATTGTGCAAGTTTTGACCACGTAGCGTGAGGTTTTTTTCGCACTGCTTCCGCTTGACGAGTTGTTAGATAAAAGCTATTTACATGTTGTTATTTATGATTTTGCAGTTAAAATGCGCTGTGAAATATTTGTGGAGCCGAAGGACTCAACTTGGGGCTATATTACGCATACGTCATGTTGTGCACACTCCAAACTCGGTTTATTTATTTAGCTTTAAAGTTGTTTCACTTGTTTCAGCTGTTGTTTATGTTTATGTTTATGGACTTGAGCTCACCTCCAGCCCGGCCCGGCCCGGCCCGGTGGCAAAAGTCCTGGCCATATGCTACAAAACGGGCAACAGTTGCGCTGCCGGTCAGCAAAAACTTCGTCCTGGCCATTATCGAACACTAATCCATATATGAGCATATTACATGGAGGATAATAGACCCCACCCCATCCCTTATGCCCTGCTAAGCTGCTGCCTGTCGCAGCAACTTTATTACTTTGTGCTGACTCACTCTGGAGTCGGAGCTGAAGCAGCAGCAGCAGCAAGTGGATGGCCGGGGTAGGGGAGTAAAAAAAAGCGAAACTCATGCAAAGGTTGGCTTGTTGATTTATCGCCAGGGTTGGCTGCTCTTCACATGTGTGCGCACTTTTTATGTGTCCCACTGTGCACCGGCACCCAGGGCGTATGATGAATATGTAATTCCAGTGTTATCCACTGCGTTGAACTTTGATTTACTAACTGCGAAATAAATATTAAATTTTCAATTACAACGACCAAAGTCGCCGCTGCTCACATGCCTCCACATAGAGCATCAGCATCCATCGCTTTTTCCATGCAATTACCTTCGCCTTGGCGGCAGGACACGCTGCGCTCCTTACACGTGGCTGCCTCTAGCTGTCCTGGCTGTCCTGACTGTTGCCTGGCTAATGGCGCGAACATTGCTGCAGTGGCCAGGCACAGGACTCTCTCCCTCTCTGACTTTCGCCTTTCGACTTGGAATTGGACTTCGACTTGGTGTCTCTGGGCTTCGACAGGCTGCCTCAGGTTCCGGGCGAACTGCAGTTAGTTATGCGAATTGCTATTGTTGTTGTCCCTGTCTTAGTTTGCTGCCATTAAAGGAAATTGTCTGTAAAAATGTAGCCGTATTTCTTTTTGCAAGGTACTTAAAATTAAATTATTGGACACATTAACGTCTTGACTTCTGCCGTGAACGTAAACGTGGACGTGGACGTAGACGCTGCCACCCACAGAGGTTGCCATGACGCAAGTAAATGCCACGTAATGACGTCATTAAAACAAGTGAAATGTGCTTTTATTGTAACGGGGCTGGCTGCCTGGAAGCGGGCACTTTTCAATTTTCTATATGCCATTGCAAAATCTCATGCACATTGTCATTAATCTTAATGAAGTTAACAGCGCGACAAGTTTATTAAAGCCAATGCGGCGCCAGTCGAAAGTGTCAATGTGTGTGTGTGTGCGTGTTTCTCCTTAAGGTGTTTGATTTATCCTGGGGCTGTGCTAATCATAAACTCAAAGTCAGCGTGAGTCATGGCCTTACAAAAAGTATCCTTAAGCCAGCAACAAATGCTCATTAGCATATGGCAAGCAGGAGACGTTCGTTCAGTCGTATTCGCTTATTGAATTAAATCAATTGAATCAATCGCCTGGCAATTGGCGACACATAAAAATGTGCGGCAACAGGTTGTGTGTCTGTAAGAAGTCGCCCAGTTCAAGTGTACCACGCCCCCAATACAAATTATCAGAAATTCCGGCAAACTGGCAGGCGACAAATGAGGCGTAAATGAAATTAAACGCAAGCGCGAAAATTGCAGCGCTTTTATTGGATTATCGACGAGTGTTTGACTGTGTGTGTGTGTGTGTGTGTGTGAGTTTGGGGGTGTAGAACAATGTGCGAATTGTAAGCTCATTTGTTGAATTAGCTGTAAGTGAATTTGGTTTAAACACGCTGCATACAAAGTATGGTATTTGTTAATAAAATTTTGGCTTAAAAAATGTGCTAAAATATGGAAAAAGCAGGCACTTTAAAGCTGCCCGCAGCAGCAATTGCCAACTTTTCATTTATTCCTGTTTGGGACAGTGCACGTCACAACCACAAACACACACGCACACACACACACAACACACACAGGCACACTCGAGGCAAATGTCTGCAACTGTTTATTGTTGATAAATTGCTGCTGAGGAATTAGTGGGGACTGCAACGATGATGGAAGAGCGTTGCCAGAGCTGGAGTCGCTTCCAGCTCGCTGTCAAGTGGCTGTGGCCGCTTGGCCGGCTTAACTGCCAAACACCTACGACCACGCCCCCAATTCTGGCAATGCTTCAGCAGCTGCTGCGGGCTCCGAGCTCACAATGTTTTTACAAAATGCAAATTTCGGATTGCCCAACTTGACCAGCGGGCAGCTCGAGACGACGACCAGGAGGAGATTGCGACTGCCAGTGGAACCGGAGCTCACTTAGGCCCGCAAATCTTCATGCCGGCTGGACTGCAGAGTGACACATGTCGGCAGCATGGAATCAGAATCTGTGCGTTTAATTTTGGACAACGCTGAGCCATGGCCACAGCCAGCCGCAGATAGTCCTTTCAGTATTCAAATGCACACATACATATGCGTATATATAGTGCTCTATATAGTGTATGATCTGAGCTGGCAAGCGGGCATAATAAAGTTAGTCAAAGCCCCAAGGGGGGAGGCAAGTTTTCGGGCTTGTTTGGCATTTATTTAGTTTTAGTTTTGGTTTCCCACACACCCACACACACTAACAAAATGATATGCAAATTTGAATAACTGCGAAATGCAATTGAGGTGCCTTTCAGTTTGTCAGCTGCATAATAATCAACCTCGAATTTATTTGCCCCGAACTGTTCAGGCTTTAAGCCCAATTGACTCTTTAAACGTGACCACTTGGGCCCTAAACGCTAATCAAATGACCAGGTATTAACTCTTGGCCTCTTCTAAGTATTATCTAAGCCCCTGACTGGCCAAGAAGTGGCCATAAATTTCCAGCAAATCGTTGGGCTCTGCGCATAAATCTTCGATTGTCCACTTTTGTCAAAGCGGAAATGTCCAATAAATTGTAATTTTTCGTAAGCTTTTATATCTATTTGTGTGTTTGTGTGTGTGTGTTAGTTGCAGCTCAATCATCGTTTAATATTTATGTGTTGCTCGATTGTGAAGTTTATTGGATTTGTTGAAGAGTTCCACTGGGTCCTCCGATAATTGCAGCGTCCGCCCCTTTTGGCAACGGCGGGCTGCAGGTGTTGTGTGCCCCCAATTTATTGTGTGCCCGGCAAACAGTCGATTTGTGCTCAATTGGCTTGTTTAGCTGTTATTTATTGCATTGCTTATTGGAGCTACGTGTGGGCGAAATCATTTTGTTCCCTCCCATATATCACCCAATGCTACAGAAAGTTATTTAGAATTCTATAGAAGCTAGTACAATAATGGAAACACATTAGGTGAGCATATTTTGTTTATTTCTTAGAGCTCAAAGTCATTGAAAATGAATAAAAAGAGTATAATGTTTTTTTTTTATTTTTTATTTTATACTTTTACATATAATTTCTTAAAATTTCTCGTTTCGTTGTCTCAATGTCTGATGCTTTCATATCATCGTTTCTTTCCTACTTTTTCTTTCACTCGTTACTCTGTAGCAGAATTAACATTTGCTTCTCCCAAGTAACTGCTTTATGGAGACTTCAATATTGCAATAATCAACTTGTGGTACATATGTAGGAGATGGTCCATCAATGCCTTGTTGCACGCTTTTCAATCGCTCAACGAAATCTCAGACATCAAATTATGAACAATAACACAAATAATGAAGCAATTCTTTTTGATTTTGTAAACCCTGGCGCGCCCAGTATTTTCTGTTCTCTTTTATTGGTTTAATGCCTTGACTGTGCCATTGTGCCTTCATTAAACGGCAAGTAGCGCATTCTCTGCATATGTTGCACATCCTTTTTGGCACTCGGCACGCCATGTGGAAGAGGAGGGGAGGGCGGCATCATCGCATAAACGTGTCACATCAAACAACATTGATTAAAATCTGAAATGAAATAGTAGCTGAGCTGAGCACAAGAAGCAGCCGCAGCACGTACACACACACACACCCAAGTACAATCGAAGGGGGGTTGAGAGGTACACAGTTCGTGGCATATCCTAAGTGAAAATCCTTTTTTTTTAGCAAGTAGCAGTCGGGCGGGCTACAATTCAAATTTCAATCAAATGCGACTACAATACCCAATACCTTTTGGGCACATATGTTGACCACAAAGTATTGTATCATTCGGCAATGCTCCCGGGTGTCCAAAATCAAATCAAAGACTGGCCACAAAAAAAAACTAAAAATGTAGAAGAAGAAGCAGAATAGAGAAAAAGGGTGCAGCATAAAATTGCCAACTATTGGCAAAAGCGAATTCGCAGGCGCACATAAAATCAGATAAAATTTTCATTACCTTATGGCCGCACATTATCGGCATGAGGCCATCGTCTTTGGAGCACGAACTGGAACTGGAACTGGGCGACTGACTCCGACTCCCAGCTCCTGGACACAATGTGCTGCTGATGACGTTGAGTGTGCGCCGCAGTTGCTGTTGATGCTTATTGTGGCGCTGACCATAAAAAAAGACAGAACCTTAGCGAGTAAAAGGGATAGCGAGAGCTTTTGTACAACAAACGACAAACGGAAAGTGTCCAACAGGAAATAAGCAGCAACAACAACAACAACAACGGCGACGACGACGACGACGACTCAAACTCGACTCGGACGCGGAGCTGGACTCGGACGCAGAAGCTGGAGAGCCAAAATAAAAAGGGTAATAATTTTATCTAGCATTCAGATCAGACACACGTCCGTCTGCTGTCCTCCACTCCCAGCTTGGTGCCTGCACGCTCCTGTCCGGCTTTGTCCTGTTCGCGCTATGTAAGTTTTTTTTTACATATATTCTCTTTTTTTATACGCTTTTGCCGCATCCTTGTGGCTTGTTTTGTGTGGCACTTCAAAAGACTGCTTGAAACTTTGACAACAACCACGTCCACTTGTTATTTACATGGCCAGCTTATGAATAAGAGCCCAGCCCACCCCACAACCGAGACGTATTCAATTACGAGTACCTCAAGCAGCGGTAAGCAGCCAGCTGCCAACTGTGATAAAGTGGCCAAAAGGCAATGGGAAACACTATTTTCCTGGCACTGTGCATTACGTGGCTTTGCTGCGGCCAATCTATCAACATAATTGATGGCTTCGATTAGTTACAAATTTTTGTGGAGACAAACGGCGTAGCTCAGTGCACAAATCGCCGATTAATTATATATTTACTTGGAGCTGCTCTCGGCGGCAATTAATTTGACCAAACGAATCGACTAGCTGATAAACCCTTCAGCTGGCCGCATCTTTGTGTACAACTAATGAAGTGCCGCTTGCGACGATAAACTGAGACTTTTGCTAAAGAAGCACCCCAAACCAAGACCGGAGACTCGAAACCGTAGACCGGAGACCCGCAACCCCCGCGGCTACACGTTTAGTTGTCATGCATCTCGTGTTCAACTGCACGGAAAAAAGTGCAAAGCATCTCGGACTGAGACTGAAATCGAGGCTGAGCTGAGCTAAGACTGGAGCAGGGCGTTTATTATATATTGTAATATGTATTTTTGCTCTCGACGCGACTGAATTATTGGGCATGGCAAAGTGCGTTGTCGCCAGACTGCGGCGCGCCAAGCTCATCAACGCCCCGTGCGTCGTGCGCTGGGGGGGCCATAAACACACCAGGGGCACCGACGTCGCATAATTTAGCCATAACATTTTTGGCCCCGACTCCGCTCTGGGCTACCTTGAAGCGGAATCGAGCCACTGCATTGTCGTTGTCCTGGCCTGGTCTGGCCTGGCCTGGCCTGCTCTGGTATACCTTGGTGCCATAAAAAGGAAGCGGGCCAAACAATGGCGTCAACTGCTCTGCGAATGCCGCTAAAGCTGAGTTAGTTTCCATGTATCGCCATCGTCCTGTTGGCTCCCTGACAAAATGTAAAAATGCCCTGCTGCTAGCCGAGTTCAAAGTCAATTGTAATTTTTATGGCAAAATGCGACGCAATATGATATATATTTCATATAAATGTACTCTAAACTCGAAACCTCGTTGGGTAACTGGACGAGGATATTGCATTATGCAATTTTATTTAATAAGTATATTTTCTATCTTAAAATTTGTTTGTTTTTTTTATATTTTATTTTATTTTTAAAAATGAAATGTTAAAATAAATTTTTTAAATATATTTGATGTATTTTAGTTTAATTCTGTATTTTTGTTGCTTAAAGTTGGGTTTAACATGTATAATATATATAAAAACAAATTTTTGCGTCCACATTTTCAATAAATATTTTGTACACAATAACATCATGATTTTATTGGGTATTCATTGGTCGATATTTCTCTGTTCAACATGAACTTGTTTCAAGGCAATATTGTGCTTTGGTTTTTGGCTCATAAAACTAATATAGTTATGCGAATTTATTAAGTAAAACAGTTCCAGTAAAAACTATGTTATATTTATAAGTTTTGTTTTTTTATTTTTATTTAAAAGTAAACTTAAAATTGAATTACTATGTCTGACCATCATTAAATAATCGTCAACCCTAAATGTTTTCCTTTTTCCTTAAAAGTAACTCGGATTTCATTTGCTCAGTTATCTGTCAGTCAAACACCCAGAAAATTAAATTAAAAATCAGCTTTGCACATACTTTAAAGAAATATCTTCAAGAAAAAACTCAAAAGCTTATTAAAAACTAACGCACGTGAACTACCCTGTAAAAGGGACGAGTGCTCATTAAATCCTTTAAAAAAACCCGCGTTAATCCTTTTAAATGGCTCAGACCGAAAAAGTGCCCGAAAAATTGTTGAGAAATATTTAAAAGAAATCAGTGCAAGTGCCCAACATGGCGATACCTTCATTATTTTGATGGCTGATTTAACCTGACGCCGTCGACTACGCCTGGCCCTTATCAGCCCATTGCGGAGGGCATAAAGAGGGCTAAAGGAAGCGGGAACAGGGCTGGCCAGAAGGGGATGTGGAAGTTTGATCTAACAACACGTTGTTTTCATTGCTCATTAGCGGCGACAGCGCGAGTTTAATTAGCATTGACGTTACGTCTGATTCTCATTATGGGCCAGAAAAAAAGGGTTACGGCAAATTGCTGAAGGCAGTTTCTGCCAAACTTCTGTATAATTAAGGGCTGGCCCCAGCAACACCTTGGCCAAAAACAGCAAAAAGTGGCCAAGAAAAATGACGCAACGCTTTGATTCAATCAGCTGCTGGGCCCCAAAGCAATCGAGGGTTGTTCGAGCAAAAACTAATTGCCTTTTCGACATGCATTTAATCTCTATTAGAGTACACAAAATTGATAGAAAACTTTTTGCTGGGCCACATGTGGGCAACCCTCCGGCTCCCTGGAGTGTCATGTTCATGCTCATGTGTCTGTCCAGGTTCCAGTGGCTGTTCCCTGTCAGTCGGGCTGGTTCTGCACCTTTAGCCGCCTGCTCTTTGCCGTTTCATAAATTATTAAGGAGTTTGATTTCCACACGCCACTTGGCCTTTTGTCCATTTTGGCATTTAAAACAAATTGTTGTTGTACGTTAGTTCGATTATTTGCCAAAGGGGATGGCAAAACTTTTACGGATATGTGCTGTGTGTGCTGATAATGACGGAAGTCATCACGTCTGAACGACAGCCCCAACTCCAACTCCAACTTCAAGTCCAACGCTGGCCAACTGATAGATGCGAATTGGCTGAAAGGTGTGAGCACGCCTCTTACATATCAATAACATTGTAGTTTGCCTCACGTGAACAGGACCTCGCTCCGCTCTCTCCCTGTGCAGCAGCTGTGTCGACTGCTGATGACCTTTTAATTGAAGTGCCAGAAGCAAAGTGCGAGCTTTTGTTCTTCTGCCCCTTCCTTGCTTTTCGATTGTACTCTAATTTGATCAAGGAGCTGCTGAGAATTGTTGTGGCCTGGACTGACTTTGTTACCACTGGGGATATGGCCAACTCCCCTGGAGATGCGCAGTCGAGCACACAAAAATGTAAATAAACGCGCAGAAAACAGTTTGAAAATCAAATTTTATGATAAGGCCAAGCCGCTGGAATCCTTTAATAAACAGTCAAAAAATTAAACACAAAATGTAAGTAGCCGAATTCCGCGCAGGCAGCCACGCCCATTTGCCGTTAATTAAACCCTTCGTCGGGGAAAATCTTTTGGCCAACCACGGCGAAAGTTTTTCCATTACGAGCAACGCCGCCGCGGCAGAGCCAGGACGAAAGCGAGGACTATTGCCGCTGGCAAACGAAAATCAAAAAGTAAAAATTTATGAAGCGTTTAATTGAATTAATTAAAAGCAATAATACCTTGAAATAATTGCGTCTAATAGAAAAAGTTTTGCATGGATGGACTTGGCCTACGACTTGCCGTAATTTCCAAATGTAGCAAAAATTTGTAGCCAGAGGCTCAATGACAATGGCCAACCTTTTGGCCATGTTTTTGCCCGCTAGCTTCTTTTGACATGCGGCAGAGGCTTGGGGCAGGGTAAGGCGCGTTGGCAGGCGGGGCACGAGTTATGTGACAAATCCTGCGCACGCTGGCCCGAGCCATAAGTCAAAATTATCAACAAGACGGCAAACGACGGCGTCTGCGGCACAGAGCCGTGTGTACTGTGTCCTTGCAAGCTGCCTACAGTCTGCAAGCCTGTGAGTGTGTGTGTCTGTGTGTGTGCGAGTGTGGCCGAGTGGCAACTGTCACGCACGTAGGCCACGCAACATTGCGAAAAATATGTCTTTGATGTCGTAAATCAATTAGGATTGCCAGCAAGTGTCCTGGCCAGGATCTGCGCCTTAACGGCAAACAACTTGTTAGGCGGCTCGCACAGGACTCGCACTTTTTTGGGGCGCTATTTTAAGCGGCGCAGTTTTAACTTGTTTTCAAGTTTTAAGCGTGACCAACAAAAAATCCTCTTCTCGATGGGAGCGTGAAATCAAGTGGCGCAAATGGAGTAAATGAAGCAAATGAAGTGAATGAACGTGAAGAACGATTCACACACACACACACGCACACACAGACAGAAAAGCCTTTTGTCGCGTAATTATGTCACACATGAGGAGGGTGCTGGAGACAGACAGCCTCGAGTGCGATTGGTGTTAGTTCCACAAATATAATTAAGAAGTTGCACCGCCAACGCACGATTGCTTGACAATAAACAGAAGTTTAATTATTTTGCCAGCCCAGTTCTGTCTGCCACAGGCAACATTAGGCATCAGGCTGGCTGCTGATTAAGACCAGGCTCACCTTTTGACTTATGATGAGTGGTGCTGGTGCTGGCACTGCACTGATGTATTGCCTGATTTATGACAGCTGACAACTGACAACTGACAGCCGACAACTGACAGCTGGCAGCAGCAGATCATTAAAGCCAAGAGACAGTAGTTGCCGGCGAAAGGAGTTGCCAACTTTAATACTTGATTGCCGCCCAGACAAAGCAGCCAAGTTAACAGCACATTTGCGTAAATCAAACAATTAGTCATGGCATCCACATTAGATGGCGGCCCAGCTATGCGAACTACTCGCATTGTCCACTCTGCCAAAGATTTTCTTTGGCCTATGTTTAATGTGTCCCCGCGGTGTTGTTTGTGCCTCGTCTTACAACACTGCCGGCAACAGCTAAGCCAGCAGAAGGTGTTGTCCTGCACTATTGTTAATTTATGCGACATTTTCGTAGTTTGCCATTTGCCATAATAACTTCTAGTATCACACCCAACAGCGACCCTTCGGGGGTTGAGACTCCCCCCATTCTGGAACTGGAACTGTTAAGAAAGTGGGAACAGATCTAGTCGCCACTCGACGCATTCATTAATTTATGGTTTTGGGTCTTTGAATTTATGTACTGCACAAAGATACAAAAGTATTGGTTTTAAAATAAAAGGTGCCTGCTGCCTGGGTTAGCTGATGGCAAACATAACAATCGGTATTATTTAAATACTCTTTTAAATACCAAATCAGCCATTGAGTTGAAAATGCAGCAAGCTAATAAATTAAGTACAATTGATCCCATAGAACAGAATCTTTTACCTAATGACTGATTAATATTTATTGAATATCTTAAATACTGTTCGCTAAAGCTTTCATGTGCTTTCCGAGCTCTTTTAGATTTCATTTCTGTCGAATTTCGTTTAAATCTCTTGTTGAGAAGTTAAGAATTTCAGTTAGAACTACTTTTTGTTTTGGATTTCATAAGTTTCCATGTGCTTTTAAAGCCTTACCTGCTTCGTATTTTTAGTAATAAGAGTGAGTTGTTGGCATCAATCGCAAAGTTATTTTTGACTCATTTCAGTAAATTCATAAAGAGTTAATTTCTTTATTCATTTGTAAACTGAATCACAAAGCGTACTGAAAACCGTTGTCAACTTATCTGGCAGGTCAAAATTGATTGCGCTGCTTGGAAAATATATTATATAACAGTGGCTGCCGGGTTGTATCCCGTTTAGATGCGTAGAGTTCGCTGCCCTGGCTAACAGCATTACAAAACTGGCCTCCCGCCACCGACCCGGCCACTCCCCCTTAGCCGCCTACAACAACTATTGCAATTGTGCAACTTTTTGTGAGGCTTGTTCTAAATGAGAAAACTCGTTTGCCAGCCTCCAAAGCCCGTTTAAATTTAACATTTCATTAGCAACTCACACCTGGCTCTGCTGTTGTTTTTGTTGTTGGCAACAACAACGCTGACGCTGACGCTGACGCTGGCGTCGGCAAACGTTCTGCCCGCTTTCGCTCGCTTTTCGCATTTGGTAATACAACAACGAAGTCGGCGCCGGCGCTGGCTCTGACGACGGCCAAGTTCAGTGCCCTCGAATTGTGTTGACTGTTTTTTTTTTTTTCGAGTTGATTTGGTCGGATCGAAGCTTTTGATATGTTTCTCTCCACGATTTGCATTAAAACTGGGTTAAGCGTGTCCAGGTAGCGCTAGAACCCGAACCGGCTCGGATGTTGCGTGATCCGTTGATCTCCAAATAGATTTCCCAATCCGTCTGTCCAGCGATTGCTCCATTGCGCACACAACAAGAAAAGGCAATTAGCCCCGCTCTTAGCCAGAAAATCGAATGGCTAACACGTAGGCTATGTGGAAACCTGTTAACGTTTCAATGACTTTGAACTTTTGGAGCGTGGCTCAAAGTGTTTTTCTTCTGTTTGGTGTTTACATTTACATATTGATTGCTGTTTGCTTGACCCATTTGTGCCGAGCACTTGGTGCTGCTGCTGCTGTCTGAGCCCACGCCACTTCCACTTTCGTTGGAGCGCGACTTTCTTCAACAATGGCCCATGGATTGGGCCCGTGCTCAAGCTCCGATTTTGGGCCCAACGCTTGTGGGATTTGTCAGCGCTGCTGCCGTTGCTGCTGCTGCTGCTGCTGCCGCTTTGTAACCAGTTTAATCACGGCGTCGACGCCGACGTCAATTCTCAACGCCGACGCCGATTCTTGGTTGGCCTTTTATAAAAAGTCTTTGGCCAACTTTCTTGAGCTTCATTCGCGTTTCTGGCGCGTTCGTCAACGTCTCGTGTGAAATGAAAACTGCGCTCTGCCTGTTGCCGCTGCTGGCCTGCGCCAGCATTGTGTGGTCGCTTCCTCCGCCTGCGGCCAAGGAGGATGCACTGCCCAGCAGGTTCGCCAGCGAGGCCTCCCAGCTGATTGCCACGCAGTTGTTAAAGCACAACAAAGACATCGATGCCAATCAGGTGCATTCACCGTTGGGCGTGGCCTCCATTCTGGCCGTGCTGGCGGAGGCCGCACAGGGCGAGACCTTCGCGGAGTTTGGCCAGGTCTTTGGCTTTCCCACGGAGCGGCAGGACTTGAGGACGGCCTTTGAGCGCATTTTGGGCGGCTATCAGAATCGCGATGCCGCTGTGTCGCTGCCCTCGTTCCAGACCTGGTTCTATGTCTATCGCAACAACAGCGTGCGCGAGGAGTTCAAGCAGTTGCTGCAGCGATACTACTACGTCGAGGTGAAGGACATCAATAGGCAGGAGTACGATTGGAGTGAGCCCAACACCTCGCTGCAGCTGGAGGGCGACGGCGCAGACTTGGAAAGCACCGAGCCGAGCAACAGCAAAGATGTCATCGGCTTTGAGACTCTGAAGCGCATTAACCTGGACGATGATGCGCCCCTGGTGACCAGTGACACCTACGGCGAGGAGGTGCTGAACAAGGAGTCGTCCAAGTTCGATCGCGAAGTGGATGATAAGCAGTATGTGGAAAAACCAGTTGCACTAGCCGAGGCAGAGCAACTGCAGCGGGAGCAAGAGCAACTGACCACCGAGCAATCGGCAACGGAAGCAGCCACCGACAGCAGCGATCTGCCAGTGGAAAAACTAGAAAAACCAGCTGAGATCGCCCTGACCGCCGAGGAAAATGTTGCTGCCAAGCAGCAGAACAAACGCAGCGAGACCGAACAGAATCCAAATGTGGAGGAAAACGAGACGGTGCAGGAGGATGAGAAGCTGCGCAAGCTGCTCAACGAGCCAGGCAGCGGCGCGAACCAGGTGACCGCCAGTGAACCCGAGAAGGTGCGTCTACCCCTGCAGAAACTGGAAAATGCCGTCAAGACGATGGTCAAGGAGGGTGCCGATGAGATTATGATTGCGCTCGAGTCGCATCTCAGCACAGTGGCTCGGGTGGGTCTCAATTAAAGAGCCTTGCGGCGCTGTTCTCTACTGAAAATGTTTCTTCCCTTCTTTTAGGCGTATGGGGCACGCAGTCTGTTCCGGCAGGACGACATTGCCTCGGCGTTGAGCGCCAACTCCATAACGGGTCGTGCCATTGGCTCCAAGTCCAAGATGCTGCTCTTTAACGGGCTCTACTATCGCGGCAGCTGGGCTCAGCCGTTCTATCAGCTGCGCGATGGCAGCGACGAGTTCTTCTTTATGACCAACGAGGATGCCATGAAGACACCCATGATGCATGCCCGTGGCAAGTTCAATGTGGCCGACTTGCCCCACTTGAAGGCACGTCTCCTCTCGCTGCCCTACGAGAATGCCCAGTACAGTCTGTGCATTGTGCTGCCCAATGAGCCCGAGGGCCTCAGCGAGGTAATCGCACAGCTCCAGCCCAGCGACTACAGCTACGCCCGCGACCATATCGAGCTGAAGGATCTGCATGTGACGCTGCCCAAGTTCCAAGTGGAGGAGACTTCGCGCTCGGAGGCCATGCTCAAGCAGCTGGGCCTCAAGCGTCTCTTCTCCCGCACCGAGGCCCAACTGGGCTTCCTCTCCGAGGACGAGGACGTGCATGTCGATGAGATCGTGCAGTTTGTCAATGTGCGCGTGGATGAGGGCGGCAGCAGCGCCAACTCCTTGTCGGCGGCCACAATGCAGGGCCGCTCGCCGATTGCCGCCGAAGCCGGTGCCACGTTGCCAGTGCCGGAGCCGGAGCCGGAGCCCGAGCCGGGTGTAGAGCGTTTCGATGTGAATCGTCCATTCGCCTACTTCATAATGGATTGCAAGAATCAGTTTGTGCTGGCCTCCGGCAAGGTGTACGCGCCCGAGTTCAAGGATGAGCTGCCGCCCGTCTCCATCGAGGTGGAACTGGAGCAGTCGTAGGTGGCCTTGCGCATATCATGCTAGCTTTTAAGTTTCGCCTCGTGCAATTTTTCATACTCCTAAGTGCCCATAAGCAATAAACAAGAATTTCATTTCCCCACAAAAAAAAAAATACAAAACATATCTGTTCCTGCTGAGGCCGCTTATGATTTTCCCAGCCACTTGAGCAGACGCAGTCTGGCGGACTCGGCGTCCATTTGCTGCGCAATCAAAACAACAATTAATTCGCTTACTCGCTGACTAACAACAACAATAACAAGCGCCTGGCAAGGCAATAGGAAGATCAACCCTCAGGATTCAATTGTCTGTCTGTAATATGAAATGTATCTGACGGTGGGCATCGCTAATTTCCGTGCAGCAAATTTGTCATTGCATTCGGCTTGGGTTTGAGTAAGGGCACGACTACGGGTATGGGGGTTGGCTCAGTGCCGTGTGTCTGCTTTGTTGACTTAGCTCAGAGTTCCATCAATTCTCAGGCAACTCAAGCGAAAGCGGCGCATCCGACACGTGCCCCAGCTGGCAGCCCTGGCGAATCTGACAGGACGCTCTTCAAGTGGTCAATGGGCTGCAATTAAAAGTCTCATTAGAATGCATGATGTCTTCTTTTGCCAGTTCGCGAAGGTGGCTATCCAGATTCTAGTCCCAAGCACACGACCAGCCACCAGAGTTCAAAACGAACCACACTGGAAATATGTGTCTGAGCGAAGATGTAGAAGACTCGTCGCGGCCCAAGGGGAACTTGGCGCCAGGCTGGCGGGCGCCAAAAGCCAGAGGTAAAGGTACTGGAGTAAATGCGTGCCATGATTATAGTGATGACGACGGCCACCCCTGGAGATGTACAACTCCTCCCAGTCCTGCCGCCAGCAGAGCAGACGATGATGTTTCATCTTTTCCACATGAAAACTCACGTAACAAAAATTATGATAATCATAACTTTTTTTTTTGTTCTTTGCCATTTTCCTTTTGCTTGTTTTGTTGGCCACTGGACAAAGGAGTCACTGGCGTTTGCTAAGGTATTTTTGGGCCAGGCTGGCGTCTAGTTTTTGTCTGGCGTTCGCTCTATTTTTATTAAGTCTTGCATATAAATCAATGTTGCCAGATATGCAGAATACCTCCCCCAAAGGTATGAAAGATTTATAAGGGGTCTTTTTTGCTAGTTGTTGTCAACTCGTTTAAACATTGTCTAACATAATTTTCAAGCAAAAGTTGCGAGATGAATAAGAAGTGAGTGTCTCTTGCTTGTTAGACAGTGTACTTTTCAGTTAAGCAAACAATCAGTTATGATGAATAAAAAGTGTAATGTTCCTTGTGATGCCCTCACCTTCGTGCCGAACACCCACTAGCCATTTGGCCAGGCACATAAATCAACCAAGTGGCCATAAATCCATCCCATTGCATCAAAGACACACATTCGCTAGATGGTAATTTCAACAAAGCGTCACGCCACGTCTCAAAGATTTATGGGGCTGCTTCAAGTCTAATTACAAGTTAAGTTCGTCGAATTAAAAATGGGCCTGTTCGCTCCGCAACAAGTGTGGGAAATCGCTCGAATTTTCAATAGCGACAGCTGTTTTCTTAGAAAAACTAAACCGAAACAAGTAGCATTTCAAAATGCCCTAACCCCGGTCCCCCCAATCCCAGCCAGGCTAGAGAGCGACGTTGACATTTGCGGCGTGAAAATGTAATGAACACATGTGGACGCCAACTGACAAAAAGGGGGCTGCGGCTGCAGTGGAATGAGTGGGCGTGGGTGTTAAATTCACAGCCAGAAGAATCGGACAGGCAGTGCTCATGTTTGCATTCCAACATAGAACAGCTAAAAGATAACTACTCAATTATATATTTGAATACACTTAAAGATTTAGAGAAATGCAGGGTAAGTTGTGCCTTTTGTTCCTACTCCTTCTTAGAAGTCAGCAAAAGCTTCTTCATGCCGCATGGTCTTTGCTTTTGGCTTAGCCTTACCCTCGCCATGGGGATCAAAGTTGGAAATGTCTTCTTCATTTGAAATGATGGGCATATAAGGTGGCTGAACGGTCTGATTGAGCAACGGTATCCAATCCACATCTTTAAACCATTCGTGATTTTTGATATCTTTGTTACCATTGATCAAGTTGCCAAATCTGAAAAAAAGTACCATTTACTTTTAGGTATTTAAAAATGCAAATGAACTTTGGACTTGCCGTTTTGAGAGATCCACTTGCAACAAGTGATCAACCAGGTGACGCAGCGCAGGAGAGAAGGCAGAGGGCATTTTGTAGTCACCCTCGCAGATCTTGTTGTACATAACCATGACGTCACGATTGTGAGTTGCAAAAGGTGAATGACCACAAACAAACTCATAGACAAGAACACCAAAGGCCCACCAGTCCACGCTGGTGCCATAGGGCTTTGACTGTATAATCTCTGGCGGCAGATATTCTGGAGTCCCGCACAGTGTCATTGTACGCGTTTCTACCTTCTAAAAGGAATAGCAGGAGTTGAATTATATATTAACGGCATATTTCTGTTTTCACGCGCGACCTTTGCAAATCCGAAATCGGTGACCTTTAAATATCCAGTTTTGTCAATCATGATATTTTCAGGCTTCAAGTCACGATATAGAAGACTGCAATGGTGAAGATACTCTAGAGCCAGAAACACCTGAGCCGCATAGAAACGCGCCTGTTTTTCGGAAAACTTGCGCACTCTGTGGACCGTCGGGAATTCATTTATGGCATTGTAAATTGAAGCAATAACACTTACTTTCGATGATAGGAAAACAGCTCACCTCCCATAACCAGCGGCAGGATCAAGTAGAGACTGTCGGTGTCCTTAAAGGAAGCAATCAGGTTGACAGTGAAAGGGAAGCGTATCGAGTTGAGCACCTTTTTCTCACTCATGACATGCGAAATCTGTTTGGTCTTAACGATCTGATCCTTGCTCAGCTGCTTCGATGCGTAGTATGATCTATCCTCCTTATCCTGGACTAGCTGCACTTTGCCGAATGAACCAGAACCCAAATTAGCTTTGATTATATAGTTACTGAGACCGCACGATGGTGACGGTGTATTGCGGGAGAACCTCTTGTTGAAGTCTTCCTTCAACTTATCTAATATAACCTCATATTCAACTTTGGGACTAAAATAAGGTGGATCAGAAGCGGATGTTCTACCCATTATTGTTAACCGATTTTTTCAATTTTATAAAATTAACAATAATCGTTTTAATAATTTCGAATTTCTTACAAACTATTTAAAATTCTTGATAAAAAACACATGCTTACTTGATTTACTAAGCACAGAGTGTGAATACGGTTCTTATCCGTAAGTGAGCACTAAGACGAGATTTTAAAAGACTTAATACTTAATAAATTATTAATTCGGAAGTATTCGGTTTTATGGTTTTTCTATATTTGGGAACGGTTGGGAGTTATCTAAAATTCGAAGGCATCAAAATCTGCGTCTGGTTTACACAAACATAATGACCTGAACAGACGGACATGGCTAAGTCAACTCATATCGTCGTCCTGATTGAGAATATATCTCCTTTATGGGATCGCAGATGCATTCTTCTGTCTGTTACAAACATTTGCACAAAACCATTATACCCTTTTTACCCATTTCCAATAAGTTCAGGGCCCTTCAACTTCAGCTGCACAACTCCTAACGGCTGGACCACTCCTTCGATTAATAACGTTGTAATAATATTAAGTTTTACAAATAAAAAAAAAAAAATACCATGAAAAAAGCTAGTCAAAATTTTGCATTTGCATGTATGTGTGCACATGAACACAGGAATTGCTTGTACTGCAGCTTGGCCTTAGCATAGTCGTAACTTTCCTAAAACTCAAACGATTTTCATAAGGATGGTCATTTCGTTTATGGTTCGGTATCTAGATGAGTTCTACATTTCAGTTTAAAAATAAAATTTTTGGTCGAAATTCATGTCGAAAATGTTCGAATATATTCCATAGTGTTGCCATATAAGGATATGTCTCAACTTTCCCCAGTCGTAACTTTGCCAAAACTCAACGGATTTTGATGGGGGTGGTCTTTTTGTTCATGGTTCGGTGTCTAGATGAATTCTACATTTCAGTTTAAAAATAAATTTTGGTCGAAATTCATGTCGATAATTTTCGAATATATACCCTAGTGTTCCCATATAAAAATAGGTCTGAACTTTACCAAGTCGTAACTTTGATAAAACTCAACCGGTTTTCTAAATGAAGGTCTTTTTGTTCATGGTTCGTTATTATTTATGCCTAAAATTAGTAAAATAAAATCGATAAATATCGATCGAATCAAATATTTTTTGACAAAAAATCAAAAAAAAAAAAATTTCCAAAATGAATATATTTTGAATGTATAATAAAAATATAGGACAAATCATGATCAAAATGCCCTCAAACATGAAAATCGGTTCAGTTTTGACAAAGTTATGGGAGTTTTTAATATGGGAGCCATGGTTCAGTTTTGACAAAGTTATGGGAGTTTTTAATATGGGAGCCATGGATTCGTGAACTTTACATGTCAAAATTTTTGTCAGTTTTCACATGATTTTTTGACAAAAAATCAAAAAAAAATGTTTTTTCCAAAATGAATACATTTTGAATGTAGAATAAAAATATAGGACAAATCATGCACAAAATACCCTCAAACATGAAAATCAGTTCAGTTTTGACAAAGTTATGGGAGTTTTTAATATGGGAGCCATGGATTCGTGAACTTTAAATGTCAAAATTTTTGTCAATTTTGACATGATTTTTGACCAAAAAATGTACTACCTCAAAATCGACTTTAATGTTGTTTCTTATACTAACTATGACTGTTAAAATTGTTTAAAAACTGCAATTCGCAATTTTATATTTTCAAAAAATTTTTTTTCGAAAATTCACAAGGGGGGGTACATGCTTTTTTGACAAAAAATAAGAAAAAAAAATTTTTTTTAATGAATATATTTTGAATGTAGAATAAATATATAGGACAAATCATGATCAAAATGTCTTCAAACATGAAAATCGGTTCAGTTTTGACAAAGTTATGGGAGTTTTTAATATGGGAGCCATGGATTCGTGAACTTTACA
>SCDY01000504.1:0-57846 GCA_004143825.1 Drosophila micromelanica
ACTTATTAAGTGCCGAGAGTTTGTGTGTATGTGTTAAATGCTGGGTTCAGGGTATCTCCTAGTCGGGAGGTCCCGACTAGAGCAATCTTACTTGTTCTTGTTGTTTTGCTTGGAACAGCAACTGTTATCCAATTGGTCGTTTTCACGAGTGGTAAAAACAAATGCGATAGCTTACAGTAACAGTTCTTGTTGTTTTTGTTATTCTGGCTATTTGTGTTGTTTTTGCCATTTGAAAAGCTGCGCAGTTGTAAAACGACGCCGACGGCGTCGCTGCGTCGCAAAATACTCGAATAATTTTATGGCACAATTGTCAGCTATTTTATTTTATTTTTTTTTTTTCTTTTTGTATTTTTGTTTCATTTTTCCGCAGTTGTTTTTGGTCGCGCAGTTTGTTTGCTAAACTTTATGACAAAAGTCTAAAAATAGACGGCACAATAGTTGCTGTTGTGGAGTGCGAACAAAAATAAAAATGCAACATTTAAGAAGGGCAAGTCGGGAGAGCGCGACTAGGAGATACCCTGCAATTAGTTGTAAATTGCTAAAAAAAAATGCGTATAGATTATATTGTATTTTTTGTGTATTTCAGAAGTTTTCAAATTGGAAATCGATACTTCTCGATAGCTGGGCAACCGCGCTGTAACTTATTAACAGAAATTAATATTACTGCTGGAATATGAAAAATATTAATATACATTTTAAAATTATTAAAATTAAAATTATTAGAGTTTAAAAAACATAATGCCCATTACCCCTTTTAATCCAATTTAAGAATTTACAGGGTATATTAATGTGAGCACCAAGGGCTGAAGCTCTCTGAAGCTGAGCTTGATTGAATATTCAATGCAGGCACAAGGGCACGAACACACACACACACACACATACTAACAAAGATCGCAGCGGCTTAAGGGCGCTCAAAATGGCGATAGCCTCGTCAACTTTCCACTCGATTGTGCAATCGCAAATCGTAGGCGTAGTCCAAAAATACATATATACATATAAAGTACAGTGTGCGTGTGTGCTTGTTGAAAAATAAGAAATCTTACAAAAGTAAACAATAATTGCATATTAATACTCACATTTTGACAAGTTGTTTAAAAAACACAAATAACGAAAAGGAAACCTCGAGAGAGCTGTTGTTTTGTTATTGTTGTTGTTGCACTCTGCCTGCGCTCTTTCACACTTTTCTTTGCGCGCACGCTCTTCTTCTTGATGCTGCGCAGCCGGCTTTTAAAGAATGCTGCTGTTGCTGCTGTTGCTGTTGTTGCTGCCACTTTTTCCACTTGTTGCTTTTATATTTATGTACACATATTTTATTGCCGCCGCTTGTTGTTGTTCTCGTCTGTTCTGCACAGGAAGCACAAAATTAAGGCACACATGCAGGCGAAGCGACGCCAACGCCAACGTCAACGTCGCTGCACTTTGGCACTTTTGTCACAATGCTATTGTTGTTGTTCCTTGTCAACAGTTGGGCTTTGGTTGAGAGTGCGTGTATTAAAATAAAGCTTAGCAAAAGAGCAGCGAGAGAGCGAGAGCACTACATGTTGTTGAGCAACGTCAACAAGTGTACTATAGCCCTGCTCTCTCTCGCGCACTCTTACGTTCTTTTAGCGCTCGCAGTTGTTATCACCTGAGCACTCTCCCGCTCACACTCTCGTATAGTTGGACTGTCTGCATTTGCTGTGCTTTGTTGTTGCTTTTTGCTGCTGCTGCTGCCAGCGTAGCGTAGTTAACTTGACAAGCAACAACAATATTTGTTGCTAAAAATAGATGCGCGCGGCCAACAGAAATAACAAACGAGACAGAAAACGAGGCGAAATTGGAAACAAAAAAATGAAATATGTGTGTGGCAAACTACAAAACACAACGAATCAAAGTGGAGGAGCAGCTGTTGAGCTCAAATGGAAAATGATTTGCAAAGAAAATGCGACGTAAAATTCACACAGTCAAAGCAGCTGCGTGGGCAGCTGTTCTACAGAGTTCGAGTGCGAGTGCGAGCGAACGAGGGCGAACGCTAGTTTGGAAGCTTTGATTGATGTTGAAGTGCAGCTTTTGATTTTCATTCCAACAGCAGCAACAACAACTCAACGAACATATGCAAAGCAAATGCGTCATGTGTGAAATAGACAGAGAGAGGTAGAGCGGGCGGCAACGCGTGCGATGTGGGGAAAGAGAGGGAAATCAAATTGCCAGCTATATTTTACACGCTTTTAATTAATGCACAAACAAAAAAATCATAGCAAACGTTTCATTTATTAATTTTCCAACACAAATGAAAAAGAACGTGCTTTATTGTTGTTCTTGCTGCGACTAACTAAAATGTCAAATGAGCGTGCGCTCTCTTTGTTGCGCTCTCCCTCTTCCACGTTCGTTCGCATGCTCCGCGAGGTTGACAAGTGCATTTTTCATGTCAATGATTTATTGTAATTCTTCGCTGCTCAATTAATGCTTAGTTACACTTTTTAACATTCAATTTTAGCATTTATCTAACATATTAGGTACATTTTATTTTTTGACATTTACATTTTATGCTGAATAGCTGCACATATGGAACAGAACGTTGTTCTTGTTAGAATTGAGATCGTACAACTAATGTTCGACTAAAAGCCACAGCAACAAAACGCGCACACGACGCCGAGCTGAACGCAACGAAAACGAGACACAAACTGAGCGACAAGCGCAGCGCCAAAGTCGTTCGAGCAACAGCGATGAGCGCAAAACAGTGCAGAGTGGAAAATGCTCGCGTTAAATAATGATTACAACTTTTTAATAATTAATTCATCAATCCTAATTCAAAAGCCATATTTAAAAACTAATTAAACTATTTTGAGTATCATCCGTTTTTATGCATTTATAACTTGTGTACAAATATTTTAAATTATTGTATATATTATCAGTATTTACAAGAGCAGCCGAAAAACCAAGAGAGCAAGAGCAAAAAGAGAGTGAATGTAAAATTGTTGTTTTAAGAAAGAGAAAAAGAGAGAACAGCTTCACAACAGGTAGTTGTTTTTGTCCGTGTGAGAGTAGCTTAAAACAAATTGGAAGCTGGGCGGGAGTTTCGTGATTGAAATCAAGTGAAATCAAGTGGAACGAAGTTGTTCTAGTGTTTAATGGGACTTGGCAGAGCGTCCAACGACGAGCATAGTTAAAACTAATTAATTTGAGCTAACATTCCGTATCAGGCAGCACAGAGAATGGGTCAAGTTCGTTTTTAGAATTGTGCGAATCTGTGGTAGCTAAATTAAACCAACGAGATCCAGAAAATATCTAAATATACCGATTTTAATTATAGACAAGCGGCAAAAGACTATAAAATTAATTAAATACTTAGAAAAATTAAATTTGTATTAAAGAATTTGAAAAACTTAATAAGAAGTTTCCAATTTGTCTTTAAATTAAAATTGGGATATAACTTACTTTACCTTATAACTGGCAGAACAGCTAACGGAGCTTTAAAGTTTTGTTGTTTTAAATATCACTTATAGCAGTTCAAAAAGCACAATGGGTTTTTGTGCACGCTAGATATGGTCGTGAACACTACTAAAACTACTAAACGGGAAGTGTGCTCACTGACAGGGGCTGAGCGGCTATGAAATCTGTTCATTTGCTTTCTGTTGCTTCTCTTTTGCTCCCATGTGTAGAACATATGGCGCTGCACCCCTGCGCTAAAGTGCAAGCGAGCAGCAGCATTATAGCCATTTTCTGCACAGATATAGGGGCGGAGTCAGAGTAAAGTACCACTTGGCAGAAGGGGAAATTTAATAGTGGGACTATACCATACGTTGTAAATGGGATATCTTATTAGGAGATTGTTCGGTGTTTTTAGGCATTTAATATGTATAAAAATTATAAACTGGACAAAGAATATTTCTTAGTTTATTTTTATTTATAATTAGTAGCTTTTTCTTTTATTTACATTTGTACACACGTTTCTACAGTTATCCTGACAAGATCTTCCCTGCAAATCATTCCCAGTATTTGTCAATTATATTTCCCCCTATTTCCTTGCACCCCGCCAGGAGGCGTTTCATTCCAACCAACCCACTTGCTGCTTCGCTGCTCTGCCGCTGCCGCTGCTGCGGCTCTCGCCAACTGTAACTCAGCGTTTTCGGTAAGTGGGTGTGAGGGGGTGGGGCGGTTAGGCAAGGCGAGGCGAGATGGCGGCAGCAAAAGTTGATTAGATGGATTTCGTTTGGTTTTTGTGTTTTTAATCACACACCAATTTCATTTATTAAATCTTCGCATCAGCATTTCATTTTTCGTATTTTCTCCCTCTTCCGTTTTTTGCAGTTTCCGTCGCTGCCGCTGCTGCTGCCGTCGCTGCTGCTTCTGCTTTTGCTCTTCCGACGGCATTTGCTGTTTGTGTGTTTTCTGTGTGTTTCTTTTGCTGCTGCCTGCTTTGGTTTTCTCTTTTTCGCACGCTTTTGTTTATTGTTTTTCTGTTCGTGCAACTTTTCATGTCTGTTTGTGTGCTTTTTGTGCTCCTTTGCACTCACTCATTGTCACGAGCAATTTGCTGCCTGCCACGCCCCCTGCTGCCCTCCCTCGCTGCACTGTTGTTGCTGCTGAAACTTTTTACAAAATGAAATTGTTTTCGTATTAACAATTTCATTAAAATTAAATTACTTTTATTATTACGACTCTGATGCGATGCTGCCGCTGCCGCTGTCGCTGTCGGCTGAGCTGAGCTGAGCTTTTGCTTGCTATTGTTGTTGTTGTTGCTCTTTATTCGCTCAACGTTCGTGCGTTTCATTTGTTCATCTATGCGCCATTTAATTTGGCCTGCCTCCCCCTACCCCCACCCCTTTCCCCCTGCTTTTGAGCTTTTACTCAAAACTCTGGCGTTTGTTTTCTTTAGCTGTCAAACAAATTAATTGCGCTTTTAATTGATTTTGTGGGCGAAATGAACGAAATGAAATTAAGCTTCACAACGATAAAGAGAAAAAGCGAGAGAGAGATAGAAATATGTGTATTTATTGATCGCAGAGCGTAGAAACCGTTATAATTCAGAACTATTATACACTAAAAATTTGGAATTATTTATAGAGATCTAATAATTTACAGTTTATCAATGGTTTAACGCCAATAAAATTAAAATAGTTTAAAAACATATTCATATTTTATTGAATGGTATTTTATGTTGTATCCCTAGTTCCTATAGATTTTATTATATTTGTGCAATCTCTTTTATATTACTCCACCTGTTCGTATGAAAGCCAATATTTTTGGGCCTATTGAAGCTGGAGACTTGAAATTTGAAATATATACTCGCTATAGTCCGAGTCAGATAATGTGTTAAGATTTTTTGACTTAGTTCACTGAGGGCGTGGCAAATCGATATAGTCTATATATCTCAAAAATTTTGAATTCAGATAGATATTTTAATTTTTTGATGAGTTGAAATATTGCTAGGATAATTGTTTTGGTTGTTATTACAATGGGATTATTTTCTTTTAAGAAAAATATGTTAAAAGTAGATTAAACGACAAAAAAAATTCTTGAAATTATTTCATTTATACGACAAAGTATAATTTCCAATTAATTGTTTGTTTTCTTAAATTTATAATTTAGCAGAATCATCGTACTAATAATTTGTTTCCGAATTTGTTTGAACTTTTTCTATTTTTATTTTTAAAAAATTTAATAATTACCTTAGTATACATATTAAAATACGAAATGTGAAAATTTTCGACACATAGGAATAATAGTACCTGAGCTATCAAGAAACAAATAAATAAATATATATTTTTATTGTAAAAGTTGCCTTTACAACAAGCTTTCAAATAATTTTTGCTGTTATTTTAAGACTGGCAATTTATTTTGCGATGTCCTAAAATACAAACACAGAAGTGTGCATCAAATTTAGCTGCTGGAGTTTTACGTAAGACTCCTTTTACGCTGGGTCTTTATCGTAATTCTGTTTAGTCATTTATTTTATTATGCGTTTTATGCGTCGGCCATTCAGTCGAAAAAAGCGAGTAAACCAAAGAAAGAGAGAATGATAGCGAGAAAGAAAGAGAGAGGGAGATAGAGGGCTCTCAACAAAATTATGCGTTGGCCATAAAAAGGCCAAGTGGCCAACGACACGGGCCGGGCTAAAAGGACCACGGTGTGATGACAGGGAATGTGGCTAAAAACGGGGGTGGGTGGGCTGGAGGAAGGGGGGGGGGGGGTTGGAACTCAATAGAGGCGTAGCCCCAAAAACAATTTGATGGCGCCAATAAATTTGTTTTCATGCCTTGAAATTCCGCTAAAATGTCGCACCATAAATAAAGACGAACGAAAAAAATGTGAAGAAGGAAACCAAAAAAGTGGGCGGGGCAGCGTCTAATGACAGACGAATAACCGAGGATAACTGAGGAGCTCAATAAAAGTGACTGCTGAGTGGCAACCGCAATGTAATTTGGCTCAACTTGGCTAAAAGAAGTTAATAACATTTTGCGCAAAGTGTGTGTTCCTGGGGGGTGGGGTGGAGGGGGTGTGACAGCAGCCTCGCTCAGGCAGGCTATTCATTTCTAGTTGCGCCATTTTGGCTTGGCAAAATTTATAACCGTAATTGAGAAGCCTTCTCGAGTCCCTGCTCGGGCGCCGAGTCCTGGCTGTTTGGCTTGCGGGCCTCGCTCGCTGGCTGCCTGTCTGTCTGTCTGCCTGGCGGACTGGCCAGGGCCGCACGTAAAATGCATTAACTGCCAGTTTTGCCTCAACTGTGCCTGCTGCTTCTGCTTCTGCTGCTGCTGCTGCTTCTGGTCCAAGTCGAAGGCACTCGCAATTTGGTTTTCGAAAAATAAGCAATTTGTAAATTGAAAATGGTCGTTGGGGGGCGAAGCACTGTACCGTTAGACTGTACCAGCCGGCTGGTCAGTGGGCGTGTGCCGTTACAGAGAGTGCGAGAGCGAGTGCGAGTTCGGGTTCGAGCTTGGCTCGGCGACACGAAACGCGGAAGCACGAAATTAATTATTTGCCATTAAGGCTAAGTAGATGATATAAAAAGTGGCAGCAAAGCAGAGCTGGAAGTCTGTGGGTAGAGTGGGGCGGGGCGGTGTGGGTTGCTCTCTCCGCAGGCAATTTAGACAGTCAAGTGCCCATATAAATTACATAAATTTCACCCAGAGTTCCGCACAAAGTGGAAGTGGAACCCACTGAGTGCTGGGCGTCCTTATTCTCTTCTCTTTACCCCGCCCCCCCCGCCTCAGCTTACCTCATTCGCATTTTACGCTTAATAAATGGTAAGCGTTCCATTCCGTTGTGTTCACTGTGCAAATTATGAGCGCCGCATGGGAACAGCTGAGAGGAACGAAACGGAAATGGGTGCAACTTTTTCTGGTTTTCCATTTTCTCGCTTGTATAAAATTAATGATGCAACATGGAAAAAATCTCAACATGACATGCAATTACATTATGACAGGGAACGAAATGGAATGGAACAAACGCGAATTAAAAGTGAATTCATAGATTTGGAACGAATGATACAGTGGAACATTGCAAATTCGAAATGAATGCTTTTTATGCTATGATAATAAATATGTGAAAACAATTAAAATTAAATCATATTAATTTTTAAAAATTTTTAAAAAAAAGTTTGAAAATCCATACTAACTTCTTAAATTTTTTAAGGTAAAAAAGTATAGTTTTGAAAAATTTATTTAGAGTGCAAGAGAGAGAAATATTATTATTAAAAAATTATTAAATGTATTAAAAAATATAGCACGTAAATAAATTATAAAACAATATATAAAAACTGCAATCATATGTATGTTTTTTTTTACTTTATGCCAAACTTAATTAACATGCAACAAGCAGATGCAATTGTTTTACACTCTACAACACATCAAGTGCCAAAAATAACATCAACAGGCAAATCTCTCTCGAATCAGAAATCAAAAATGTCAAGCTCTTCAAACCCCCCTCTCCCCACCCCTCCCGGGGTAGTTCTTAACCACAAACTGCAGATGCAATTTGCAGCCAAGCAAGAAGAGAAAAGAAAAAACAAATAGAAGAAGTAAAAGAAAGAGAGAGAAGGAACCCCAAGCATCTATTATTAAGCAGGTAATTCCACTAAAACGATGAGAACAGCAAAAGAAAAATGAAGCAGGCAAATAAAATGATGAAGTAAAACAAAGCAAAATGAAATGAAATACTAATAGAACTAAAACAGGAGCCAATGCCGCAGAAAAAGCAGAGTAAGAGAGAGAGAGAGAGAGGGGGAAAACTTACAATAGACAAACTCATAAATCAGCGCGCCAATTTGCGAGGCTGACAGGCGGCCCCCAAAGATGCGGAAGATGAAGAGGCGGCCCAAGAATAAGCCGTGGGAGTCAAAGCTCAGGAGCAGGAAAAGCGACCGAAAATAGTTTCTGATAAAGCTGAACGCCCAAAAGAGTCTAGCGAGAGGGAGGGGAAATGGGGGAGCAGCGAACTAGCTCAGGCAGCAAATTCATTTCGTAATTGTGGCCAACGACCCAATCGCAAACAATAATAAATGGCGGCCACACAGAGATAGAGCGAGAGAGAGTGTGAGAGAGAGAGAGGGAGCGCAAAGCAAGTCAGCAAATAACAATAAAGACAATAATGCAAGATAATAAATTAACTGAAATTCACTTATATATTGTGCACGGGATTTGTGCTTCTGGTGAGAGAGAAAGAGAGAGAGTGAGTGGGAGAGTGGGTGCGTCGACTGCGGCGTCAGCGTTGCTGCTCAGCTGCAAATTAATAAAAATAAATTGAGTTGTCAAAAATGATATGCCAAATAAATTCCAACGGTGAGTAATCGCTTTTAGTCGGGGCAGCAACAACAACAATAACAACAACAACAACAACAACAACAGCAACGGACCACCCAAAGCACAATGGATGAAAGCTCACACACATACACTCACACACATACAGATACCCTGCAGCTTTCTCACTCTCTCAGCGTTTCTTTACCACAACAACCTCTTCCCGCGCTCACTTAACGGCAAGCATAACGATGAAAATCCAATTTAAGGCTGCCTCAGCGAGTGAGACGCTTTGTTCTCGCTCTCCATCTCTGTCGCACACACACACTCACACACACACACAGCCGCACAGAGTGTAATAAAATAAAGTAGCCTCGCCGTGTGGAGAAATTAGAAGGCAACCTACGTCTACGTCTACGTCTACGTCTACGTTGACGTCGACGTCGTCGTCAACGTCGTTCTAACGTCCTGGACGTTCCCATGCCGAAAATTCAATTTTACAATGAAAATGCGCGAATGCACGAAGAAAACTTGCTGGCCCGGCGAAAAATGAGAAAATTGTCTTGTGTGCGTGCAACAGAGCGCACGATGTGCGAGCAGGCCGGCAACAGGGCCGACGCTTTGGCTGGCTGACTGCGCAGCGCCTGCGCGACGCAAAAAATAAAGGGAAATAGATGAAAGGCAGCGGCAAAGGCGGCGCTTAGGGGGCCACAGCAACGACGCGCTGAGCCCGACGAACGATAACGAAAACGAACCAAAAAGCACGAACCACCGAAGCCAACCCAACCCCCGTTGCGGCCATCTTTAGACGACAGCAGCGAAGTCAGCAGCGACAGCAGCAGCAACAGCAACAGCAACAGAAACAGAAACAACGTCGCAGCTTCTGCGTCGGCTGTTAGATCATTCGCAATCAACCTTTGCGCGCGTTCGGTACACAGCAATTCCAACAGTAAAAAAAAAGATAGAGTTTCTACGAATCTACGTGTGGATTACAGACGACAAACAATTGCAGTTGTTGTGCAAACGCGTCGCGTCAACGAACAACTAAGAAATCAAAAAAATCAAAACAATCAAAGAATACAATTAAAATTAAATTCACGTGTGTGTGCCTGCGTGTGTGTGCGTGCTCGTATGTGTGTGTGTGTGTGTTCAACAACTTTCGTGCTAAATTTGAGCTTTGATTGAGTGTGACTCAAAAGTTTGCCCAGTTGCACCGTTAGATTTCGCACCTGCACAACACAAGAACTCTCCGAACTGCACGCACTTGATAAAAAGTTAGCTGCCAAGTGCTTTTTAGTCGCCTTTTAGACGCTGTCGAAAGTTTCTCTTTGTTGCCGCTTCGCTAGCGAACTTCAAAACTTCCACACGAAAGGATTTTTTTCCGTGACACGCTTGAAGAATTACTGCCAAAATTTTCACGGACGGCAATAAGGTAAGTCGAAAAGACCTCAAGTCGAAGTCGGTTCAGAGAGTGGAAAAATGCTATTGAAAATTGCGGGCGTATATAAGGACATGTGTTTATGTAATTATTGAGAGGAGAAATACAACTTTTTTACCATTCATTTTATAAGATGGAACTAGAATGAAATATAGCCTACATCTTAGACGAGATATTCAAAATGACATACAGATTAAATAAGAGATAGTTCGATAAAAATAGATAGATAACAGTTAAAAGTAGAATCAATATTGTAAAGTTTGTAATGTTTTAAAAAGCTATATATATGGAACTTGTTTGTTGGATAAGGTATATTAATCCATTATTTTGATTTTCTTCCACAAAATTGACAGTTAGTTCTTTAATTTTTGTCTAATTATTTTTGTTTACTATTATTTGATTCTAATTATTTTATTTTAAATTTTGTATAATTTTTCTTATATTAGTTAAAATGCATTTTCAAATATAAGATACATTTTGTGAAATAATAAAATTGGGATAATATAATATACTATTAATATATGTGAGCTTAAAAGTTTTTGTTCTTAGAAAGATTTTTAAATAGAAAATATTTTTCAGAATATCCTGATCATTCTTTTAAAATCAGAAATTAAATCATTTATTAAAAGTATAAGCATAAATATATATCCATAAAGATATATACAATTACCTATCTGGTGTATTCGTGTTTTAGAGATCATATATTACGGTTTTCAATCCCAAACTCAGTAGAATTTTGCCTGCCGTAAAACATCTCTCAATTGGATTCAATTCAAGGCAGAAGCATTTTGCGCATAATTTATTTAGACGCTTTTAATTTGCATTAAAAAATGTTCTTAATGAGTTCAGATGTGATTAAAATCTTGCTCAAGTGTTTTTCAAGTGCACCCGCACACACACTCACAGTGTGTGTGTGTGTGAATTGCTTAAGTGGAGGCACACCAAAAGTGTTTGTGTTGATGCCTTTCCTGTGAGAAATCGCACAAAATTTGTGAACACTTCAGCAAAGGATTTCATCAAAAGAAAAGGAAGAAATTTGGAATGGGTAAAAGGAACTCGCAGACTCAGAAAAAAGAGAGAATAAACATCAACATCTGCAAAATACAGTTCAACACTCGCTTTAATTGAGCACAGACCCAAAGTTGATCACTCCAAATGCAGTTTGAATAATTGATGATAATTAAAAAGAGTGCCGGCTACTGCGGTTCCCGTGTTCCCCTACCCCCCACCTCCCCCCATCACCTCGTTGAGAGAGTTGCGGCCAGACGCGTGCTGGAGTGGGAACAGCACAGGGCACAAAATCAATGGCCAATAATTTGCCAAACGAATCCGAAACGCGCCAACAAATTACAAGGGGAGTGCTGGTAGGGTGGCGGGTAGTCGGTACCTCCGTGTTTCTCTGGGCACTCCGGGCACTACCGGTCATGCAAAGGAAAGTAAAAAAACAAAAAAAAAAGAAAACAGGGCACAGCTTCAAATTGAATTGATCAACCGCAAATTAATTGGCAGCCATGCAAACGCCATGCATTCCATGTGGACCCGGAGGGATGAAGAGGACCCCAACTCCACGGGAGTTGGCTCAATTGAGTGGGTGTCGGTCTGGGGAGGGGTCGCAATGTGGAACCGTCGACTGGTTCAGTTGTTGTTGTCATCGTCAAGTTTCGATTCGTTTTCATTTCGTTCAACTCAATTAGGGATGGGTAGGGTCCGTCTGTCCGTCTGTCTGCCTGTCCGAGAGTGTGGGGTAGCGCACTGAAAATAAAATACAATTTGGCATATTTAAATTAGCAAATAGAATTATCGTGCAAATGGCTGTTGGGCATAGTTGGAGGTTAGTTGCCATGTTTATTGATTGCTTGATTGAATTGACCACCGAAATTGGAAACATTTTTGTTGAATCAACCGTCCCAATTGGAGGTTTGTCAAAATGCTTCCACGTGAATGCAAGCCAATGGGCAAACTCATGAAATAAATGTATCTAATCTAGTTGGAAATACATTTTTGTGCGGGTTAAGTGGATATTCAGCATGAAAATAGATTGATATAATTATGGAAAATAAACATAAGAGTTTATAATATTGTTAAAAATGTTATTAAATAAGAAATAAAAAAATAAATAAAAGATGTTTAACAATAATATTAGTTTAAATAAAAATACAAATTTTGATTGAAGAATTTATGATTGAAGAATTTTCTTCGCCTGATGAATTGAGTAATTGAGAAATCACAAATTTTTAGATATAATAGATTAGGAAAGCTTATTTACTTATTATAGAATATATTAATGGTATATTAATATATAATTCTGTATATATAATTATATATAATTCTATTTATATAATTTTATATATTTCTATAAATATATTGTGTACATACTTATTTTATATATGTAATTATATAATATTTTATTTAATTCTTTATATATATTGTATACATACTTATTTATATTTTTTGGATTATTATTCTTTTATCTTTTGCATATCTACTTTTGAGATTCGTCTTTACCTTGACTCTCTTCCAAGCCAATTTTTCCCAAGAATTTCTCTCAGTTTCGCTGAATCAAATAATGGACCCCCCCCAGGGCGCAAAGCTTTTCCCCCCCAGTAACAATTGACATCGAAAAAAAAAATATATAAATTAATAATAGCCGTTACCCGTTGCACACAAAAAGCAATTTGCTTTAATTAAACAGAAAATTCAATCAAAATATTTATAATAAAACAAAACACCAACCACGCAATTGTCAAGAGCGCAATATGCAAGTTTTATATGGAAGCATATGATGTGATATATATATATATATATATATGTATATATGATATATATGCAGACCTCCTACATGCGGGCGCCCCGAAGACGAATTCAAATTGAAGGGTTGGCTCAGCCACCCCACCCCCCCTGGATTCCCCTTGTGTTGCACAATTGGCGACACTTGGACACGGATCGCAGTCGGAGCAACTGCAGCCGGTCGACGGACAGCGGACAGCGGGTGGCGGGTGGCCGCTGCTGTGCCGGGCGCATAATTCAATTTAAAAGCATTTTCGTTGCCAGAGTTGACATAGCTGCAACTGATTTTTTGTTTTATATACCCTTACAAATATGTGAAAGGGTATTTAAAGTTGGTTCAGTTCTAATTTAAGCTTTGTTCGAAAAAAAAAAAACATTTTAAATAATTAAAGCTAATTGGTAGAAAATATTTATATATGTTATTTTAAGGTTTTTTCGAATAAGAATAAATTATTAAATAGGTAAAACTATTTAATAGAAAATATTTAAATCTCTTCAGTCGATAAAAAAAGATTCTTGCACAAGTTCCCATAAAAAAATGAAGCACACATTTAGAACTTTTTTATAGGATACCTTTGAAGTCGAGTATATTTTCCTAGATTATTTCTAATGTGTGTTTTTTTTTGCGGATTGAGCCTAGGCGCGAGCCAATTGACACAATCAAATGCGCTTAATGCAGCAAAAACAAAAACAACGCCCGAAAACTGCAATCAACGCCAGAGATAAACCTGCAGCAGTGGGGGAGGGGGAGGAGGAGGGGCAGGGGCTGGGTATATTCTGCGCCAGTTTAGTTTGATTACGCGGACGGACATTTCTAAAAACGGATGCACTTTACTTTTCGCAAAGTGATAACCTCATCAACAACTGTGAGCCGAGAGTCGCCTACCGCCTACCACACCGCCCCGCCCACACGGCTCAAAATTATCGCGCTTTTAGGCACAACAACAACAACAACGAGAGCAATAGAAATGCACTGCTTTGTTGCTGTTGTTGTTGTTGTGTGGGTGGCAGACAATTTTGCAAATGCGTTTAAGTGGCTCTAATGCAGGCGGGATGAGGCGGCTGGCCGGGATTGGGGCTGCCTCGCACGTGGATACGATTCCGATTCCAGCTGATGATGATGATGATGCTGTCTGCAATGCGAATCATGCCAGCTGCGATTTCTGTCTCTCTTCCAACTTGTTGTGGCTGCAATTTTTGCTCGTTTAGTCGCGTTTTGCGAGCGAACGCGGAGATTTCGCCAGCCGATAAGTCCATTAGGGACTGAAGAGAACTGACTATGACCTTGGCGCTGGACTGGAGCAGCTAGTGAGGAGCAGCGGACAGGCGGGTTGACAATCATATCTGGGTTAGTTGTGGGCTGTGGAATAATGCCAGTCTATGAATTATGAGTGAAAAGTGAATTAAATTTCAACTTTATATGACATATATAGATATAAAGATGCGAATCAGCTAGAGATTGGTATTTATGATTTTAATTTATTTTTTATCGCTATTGAAGCTAGAGAATTTAATCTTCTAATATATATTTGTGATAAGCTCTGAGATCCGTAGCTCCCATATTTCAAACTCCCATAACTTTGTCAAAACTGAACCGATTTTCATGTTTGAGAGCATTTTGGTCATGGTTTGACCTCCTTATTAATTCTAACCAAATATTTTGGTCACTTAAAAAATTTTTTTTGAAATTTTTGGTCAAAAAGCCATGTACTCTCCCCTTATACATTTTCGAAAAATTTTATTTTTCAAAATTTATAATTGCAAATTTATGTTTTTAATCGGTTGCGAATGTCATAATTAGTTGAAAAAACAACATTCAAGCTGATTCTGAGATAGTCAAATTTTTGGTCAAAAATCATGCTAAAATGTACAAAAATGTTGACATGTAAAGTGGCTCGATCCGTTGCTCCTATATTTCAAACTCTCATAACTTTGTTGAAACTGAACCGATTTTTATGTTTGAGGGCATTTTGATCATTGTTTGACCTTTACATTAATTATACATCTAAGTTTTTTGTATATTTGAAAATACAGTTTTTTTTAATTTTTTGGGGAAATGTCACATACCTTGACTTATCCCGAAATTTACGAAATTTTCGAAAATTTTTTTTATAATAATCATAAAACATACCCAAAAACTCAACTTAACCATAAAACATTGACACAACCAATTGATTATCTACGTTTTCGGGCTTCAATAGGCCTTAAATTTAAATAAAACTGAAAAATCACCATCTTTATATATACCCCATATTCCATAGAGTCGTACTCTTCAGGCTCCTTAGTATATGTTAAACAGCTGATTGTCCGATTGAGAGCCTCTCAAACGAAATGCAGCAGCAATAAACAGAAAGACACAAGCAACAAAAATTAACTCAAAATTAATTAAAACGCATCAAAATGTAATGCAATTTGCAGTTGCGATGTCTGATGCGTATTATGCAACATCAGCTGTAAAGGCAGCGAAAAAAGTCATAAAAATATAAATTAATAATGTCACAAAAAAAAAAAAAAATAAATAAATAAAACACAACAACAACAAGTGCAATTGCATTAATTGAGCAAACAACAAAGTGGAAATGCGTCTGCGACAGCTGTTGTCCCGTCCGTCCAACTCTGAAATATGGTACTGCTGAAGCATATGCATATTCATATATCAAACAATATGCCAATGCACTTTGACTGGCTATGAAAAAAGACAACTATATTCATATACCCTGCACTTGGTTTTTTGAAAATTTGTTGAGAACAAAAAAACAAACCTTCCAAAATATAATATATTATTTATTGTGAATCATCGATCAGAAATAAAAACAAATTTTCTTTATTTTTAAATATCTGTCACCAACCACTTTTTAAAATTTTTTAAATTTTTTAAAAGTTTTTTTTAAATGTTTTTTTTTTTTTTTTTAAAGGTTTTTTCTTTTCAGTTTTCATGATCAACCTCTTATATAATCAATGTGTGTAAAGATGGTAATATATTAAAAAAAATACTTTCATTTCACATTTCAAAGTCAAAATAAAATTTGGCCTTATATACCCCATTTGTTTTGTTATAAAAGTGGTATACAAAAAACAAATGCACTCACAGAACACGCATAGGGCGATAAAAATTACAAAAAAAAAAGAAAAACAAATTGTCGACTTCGCTTGATTAATTTGAATTAACCAAATTAAAATGAAACACAAGTCAATCAGCGGCAGCAACACCCAGCGCCAAAATGGACGGGGGACCCACAGACAGACAGGGACACAAAACCGATGTAGTTGAGAAGAGAGAGAAATCGCTGTAAAAATGGAGAATTGCAGCGCGACTTCAACGAATTGGCTTAAAAAGCGCAGAACAAACAACCATAAAAAAGTATAAAAAAAAAGGAAATTTGTTAAATTTTTAATTCCATTAACGCAGCCAGTCCACGCGGATGTTGACAACCCTAACAAACACACACACACGCAGACAGATAGATAGACAGACAGACGGACACTGGACAAGCGGAACAACTCGAATGCAGCTCCCTAATGCAATTGGGGTAGACAGTGGCTGCCGCTGCCTAATCCTACAGCTCTGATTGAATTTCCCGTTTTGGCGACGGCTCGTGGCAGCAACACACGCACACACACACTCACACACACAGAGCGGCATCCTACACTCAACTGGCACTGACAACAAAGGCATTTCGAGTGCGAGCTTAGCACACAGATTTGCCCAGTTTTGGCAGCCGCCCGTGCCTGCAACTATTGCTGCTGCTGCCTCTCCCCTCTCTCCACACCTATGTGGCAGGCAAATCGAAAGCGTTGCGCTGTTTAGTGCGCACCTAATTGAATTTCGCGTGTGCTGCGCATTGTGTGCATTGTCTAGGCCCAGGCCCAGTTGCAGCCCAAATAGCATTCGCAAGTGCATCTCACTGCAATTGGATAATTGCATTTAGACTGCAGCTGCAGCAGCAGCACAAGTTGTAGCTTGTGTCGCGCGTGTTGCAGCAACAGCAACAAGAATTGGTCACAGCGCGCGTCTTAATTAGTTAGTTCAGCCCAAAAGTAGGCAACCCTTTTTTTACACTTCTGATTAAAACTAGTTTGATTTTAATTACATATACTTAAATTTGGTTGAATCTATCTAAAGTGTACTGCAATTACTTAATATTCAATATTTCTTGATTTTAGCCATATAAATATTTATTTGGTTTTGTACATATTTTAAAGATTACAAAAATCTCTCTTCTGCCTAAATAAGTTCTTTGTATCTAAGGCAATCTCTTGACTATAACTTGAATAAAATATGGCACACAATATTAAGCTGCATAAAAGATGAGATACACTTTTCAATGCACATAAATTTTCTTGTTACATACAATCTGCTTCTTTTTTTTTACACACACACACACACACGATATATTTCTCATCAATTTATGATAGTTGTGCAAACATTTGGGAATAGAATAACAAAATGTTTGCTTTCATATTAGACCATTCCTCGCACTGCAATTTCCTGTGCTCGCATTTCTAGTTACATTTCAATTTCAATTGCAATTAAAATTAATTGTGTGCATATTGCTATATGACACATTACAGCTGATGGCCACACACACACATTTATATATATAAATATATATATATATTTATAAAGTTTCAACCAACGATACCCATTCAAAACTCATGAGCACAACAAATTTGTTGCCGCTTCCTTGCGCCATTTTAATTTATTTGAGTAAATTTGTTAAAAAACTTTATGAATTTTATTTATGGCATGCACACGACCGCTCACCCGCACCTGCACTCCCCTTCCCCCGCCTCTCCCCTCCCGCCTGTGGTGTGTGCCACAAGTGTTAGCATATCATGTTACAGACTATTTCCGCCAAATTTACACACGCAAAATAATTTAACGGCGTCGGGAGGACGCTGATGCGGATGCGACTATGTTGTCCTGGCGTCAGCTGCGTCCCCGAGCAGCGCCAATAAATTTCCATTTAGTCAGCATCAGCAGCCATCAGCTGCAGCCCACCAGGACCTCAAACAGGACAGAGCGCGGCCTGACCAAAGCATTCCATTAGAATTGTGAGAATTTGTAATTTTGCATAATTGTTATATTTGGAGTCCGACGGCCGCAAAACTCATTTGCCAAATGGAAAATTGCCATTTCGTGTCTAATGTTGCACATGCGGCCCATTTGTGTGGAGTCCCCCCCCCCCCCGCTGTTTAAATTTTGAGTGGCGCCCGAGCAGGGATCGAGTAGGTGCTGTTACCGTTAGTCGACGTCGTAACTGTGCCCTGTGTTACTGGGTGTTGTTAGTGAATTAATTTCCACTGAATAATTTATGCTGAATTATTTGGGCGTATTAAATAGCCGTACAATCGTGCCGTGCACATTTTGCGGCCACTATTTTAGGCTGGCTTACAAACCAGCACACCAACATATCCTGCAGATCCTGCGCCAGAGCCAGTGTCGAGTGCTTAAAACAGTGTGGCCCAAAGGGCTGTCATGCATATAACCATGCTAATAACCATGCATGTATGTCGACCGACCCCCGGGGTGTTAAATGCAAATCAAATCAAAATGCTATTCCTGAAATTGATTTCTGAAATTTTAATGCGCTGCTTTATGGCGAATGTTTTATGAATTTTGGTGTGATAGAACTTTCTTATGATTTTAATAACAGGTTTAGAAAATATAAATATTTCAAATAATTGCTTTGTGTTTCGAATTAATTAAATTTTTAATTTCAATAAATTAAATATATTTAGACAAAATTAAATTTAAATTGGCATCAAAGAAAAAATTAAATTAAAAATTTTTATTTTGTTATTTTCTTCAAATTACTTTATTTATATGAGTTTTCATATGTATATTTAAATAAGGTTTATTTCTTACCTCACCGTTATCTAGATTTCAATTTCTCACAAGTATCGCTTACATGTGATGGAAATTCATAAAATTTTCACATATGCAGCCTAGTTCTTTTCATTTGTATCTTATCTGATTTTTTTATGGTTGACTTCTTTCTTTCGACATTTTCCCTTTGACATTTGACTCATCATTGTTGTTGTTCTGAATAGTTCTTTCCGATGTCATGAGAAATTCTTGGTCTAATTAAGCGCTGTGCAGATGCAAAAGGCGCCAACTGGGCGGCAATTGCACTCATAACTGTATGTCAGTTCATCAGCTGGGGCAATAACTGAACAGTTTGTGGGAATAGTCCGATATACAGTCCGAAGAGCGGTTTGTGTTGAGCGGCAAATGCAATTAATTTAAATCAATTGATTCGTTTGAGGACAATTTAATTGTATGCATTCTGCAGCAGAGAAATGCAAAAGACAAGAAATAAATAAACAAAAAAAAAAAAAGCGGAGAGAACAAAAATCGATTGTAGATTATTTGTCATAAGGCTGTAATTGTCTTTAATTGAATCGAATTGAGTTTGAGGTGCATATGACAACATTAAAGGCGACGCAAAGTCGGCCCGCATGCGTCGCAGTCGCAGTCGACGTCGTCGTCAATTGAATTGCATTTAAATTACAAGTTCGCCCAGCCTCAATATTGAAATATGCTCGTAACAATTTGAGTACGTGATTGGCAAGTAAATTAATCAAAATTACTGACAATCTTTAACCAATTTGTGTATCTGTATCTGCATCGTTTTCTGTTTGTCTTTTCAGCTCGGTCCTGCAGCTGCGGGCAGAGGAATGTTTTGCTATCAGTGCCCGCCCGCCCTGCACCCGTGCGGTCCGCATCCGCCGCGCCTGCCCACACTCGACTATCCATTTGCCGCCACACATCCATGTGAGTACGAAATAACCAAAAATGTATCTGTCAGATACTTTGTGAAGATTGCAACTCCCTGGAACAGATGCTCGTTTGAGCGCCTGCCAAAAGTGCAGCTACGAATTGAATTTAGATAAAAAGCCAATGATAATCGCTCGACAACGGATTATATTCTACTTTGTATCTTGTAGTTACATTAACGAATTATTCTATTAGTGGCACGCTGAATGAAAAACGTGCAACGTACCGATGGGCAGGGTTATTGGGGTCGGGGTAGGGGGAGGGAAGACGGGCGGGTTGTCGATTCGGGCAATACGACTGGGACTCTGTCGCATATCGGATTACATGGACGCACATGTCGAGGGTTTGTTCTTGTTGCTGTTGCTTGTTGTTGAATTATGCGCAGAAGTTTGTGTCGAATCGGTCAGAGGGTAAGTGTGTGCACAAGTGCAAGTGAAACGGGCAGAGAGCGAGCGAGAGAGGTAGTTGGTAGGCGAGCCAGATAGAGATGGAATATGCCTAATGAGGGGAGTGTTGTTGAGTATATATTACGCATCTAATTAAATATTAGTGAATGAATTGGCAAATTTATTTAGTTTAGAAATTGATGATCAGGTGAATCTGTTAGAATTATTTTTACTTCAGTATCATCTATAGGTATAGATGTGCTCAAAAATTTGCTTATATTTCTGTTCTAGATTTTGTCATAATTCCGCGTCAGAATAACGAAGGTTAACATTCAGAATGAGTCAAAAATTCAGTGACTGCAAATTCGCGAAATGGCAGCGCATAAAAATTCCATTAAACGCCATTCGTCGGAATGCCGAAAGAAAACCACAGAGCAATTCGATTTTCCATACCCCACACAGAAATAATAAACTTCGCCTGTGCAGAAGGTCCGATAGGAGCTCCCCATCGTTGCCAGCAGATAACTATAATTGAATAAAAAAAAAAAAAACCCAAACGAAACGAAACGAATCGAAGCGAGTCGGCAACTGAATCGATATTCAGAGCGAGAGTCAAAGGAGTGGCCGACTCCAAAACCGGCAAAGGGCCGCCAAGAAGCGAGGTTAGTTTTTGGACTGGCAAATTCGTTGGGTACGTTTCGGATTTTTTGGTATCATGCAATTATGCGGCAAAGCGTTAATGCTTTGCCATGCAAATTTCCTTCAGTCGCCGCCGGAATGTGCGAAAGTGTCGCTCAGTTATGGCAAACACCCAGCGATTTCGTCAGCTGCATTTATCAGAAAAAATTAAAATCGAAATCAAAATCAAAATCAAAGTGCCACCTGCCGCTAAAAATATTTTTATTGATTTTTTTTTATTTTTTGTGTTCACATAAAAGGCGCCGACAAATTTGCCAATGCGTCTGACAATTTGTTGGGGCAAATTGCAGCGCATTTAGTTTTTGGGATGCCTGAGCGAATGTACGAGTATTTAATGGGATTAGCCAAAGACTTACGAACGCATTACATAAACTTCATAGACGGGAGGGGAGTCGGGGGTAAGTAGCAACTACTCGCATCTATAATGCATGAGCATTCTGCACGTAGAGCTGCTCACGTCCTGTCCTAATCAGCTGCTGCTTTTTGGCCCAGAAGGTGCAAATTCCATTTGGCCCCGACTGATTTATTCAATATGACAAGCAGACAAGCAGCATTGCTTGCAACTTATGCCTCATAATGTGGCAGGCTACACACACACACATATTTGCGGCTTATTACCTAACAAATTCAACTGTCGCTTTTGATTTGAGACAAGTCGAGTCGAGTTGTCTGCTAACTTGACTTACATATGGCAGCATGTGTTACTAATGCAATTTATAAATTGCGGCTGCTTATCAATTACTTAAAGTCTACTCTACGATAATGAGTGTGAACATGAGTTGAATTTAATATTATAGATACCTTTATCAATGTGCAACAACATTTGCTTAATAAGAGTAATTATTCTTAGAAAAGTTATATCAACATTTGAAGTATATCTAAAAGATAAATTTAGTTTTATTTCGACTTTTTCTGTTGGGAAAAGTAGAAATACTAAATGAAGATATTGTTTATTTGAAAATGTATTTTTATCTTTTTGTAATTAATAAAATTAATGGAAATACTTAACTGACTTTAAGTCAGCCAAGTTATAGTAATGAAAATTAAAGATACTTTCTAAACTCACAACTACGATTGTAAATAATATTTATAAATAAAAATATTGTTATCTTGTTAATATATTTATTATAAATTATTTGAAATACTTAACAGACAATTTATAGTAATAAAAATAATTAATGTATTCAATATTTATTTAACAACCTTTCTTACTCTAAATAATCAATGCGATTCACGTAAATTTCAGTTTACTTTTTTGAGTTATTCTAAATTGATCAAATATATGTAAAAATGGGAAACTAAAATCGTTTGCAAATCAAAACACAAATGCCAGCATTTCTTCGACACACTTTCAAATATCTCTTAGGTATCAACTGCGGCACTTTACACAAATCAGAAAAGCTCAACATTTGCATGGCTAATTCAATTTAGTTTCGTTTCGTGATTCGTGATTCGTGATTCCGCCACTCGACACCAAGAACGCTTCTCAATTGCTAAACTAATTTAAAATTTTGAGCGCGTGCGACATCATCGAGAGCTGAGAAATGGGAACTGAGAATTGTGAGCGCGATGCGGGATTCTGAAATTGAAACCGTGACACGGGGGTTGGGTAACTGGGCAAAGGAACAGCAGCAGCCCTATGCATTGGGAATTGGGGAAATCAAGAAAAAGATGGAAGCGAAAAGTTAGAAAAGTGTCGCAAGCAATTTGAAAGCTGGCTTCTCGTTGCATGAGAAACTGGGCCAAAACTTATTTACTGCAAAACTATAATAAATGTTAATTTGTCTGAGATTACGCAAGAAACATACACACACACACACATAAAAAAATCGAATGAAAATTGATTTCCATGCTAGTGTGTATCTCACAGATACAACGGATAAAGTCAAAGTCAAGCTACATGCCAATCAAGCAGCAGACACAGACAAAAAAGTTGCAGACAAGTATCTTACAGATACACAGATACAAATACAGTCACAGATACAGATATAGCAACATCAGCTAGTGGCGGGGGTAGCTGATTGCAAGGACTCTCTCAACAGAGCCAGGACCAAAAATCCCTTAATGACGGTTTCGCTTGTTATGCCAAATGTTTAAAAATTGAATTATCTCCCATTACCGTTACCAGCTAACGAGCGGGGCGGCAGACGAACACAGTGCGACCAGGGAGACAGACAGAGAACACAGAGAGTTGAGAGTATAAATAAAGAGGTCTTCTTATGCCCTGTAAAAATTTGGCAAACTGGTATATTTTGATTTCGATGCTCAAAATGTTACTTTGATTTTATTGATATATCGATGTTTATTTCAAGAAGTTGTTTTTTTTATTTTTAGCTTAACTGTACTTTCGAAAATTGAATTTGTAATTTTTTATGTTTGAAAGAGGAGCACAAAATATTAAATTATATAACTGTCCTTTCAAAAATACGATATTTAAACTTTATTATAATAAGGAAAATAGTCAACAATTTTCAAATTAATTTTAAACATAGATCTACGCTAAGTTAACATTTTAGTCTTATTACTGTAACTAAATTTTTATAGAAAATCTAAAATATAAAAAGCAAATTTTTAGAAATTTTTTTGTTTACTTAAGATCTCTAACCTAACTTTTATAGAAAATTTAAAAAATTAGAAGATCCGTGCACAAATTATTATAATCAATTTTTTATTTTTTAATTTTAATGTATTTACTTTTATTTATGAATATAGGTATATCTGATAAAAGTGACTTTATATTAAATTAAATTTTCTATGTTAGCTAACGATACACATATACAGGATATTTTAGAGTCGTTCATTCTTGTGCCACGGCATTCTTAAACGTGCCAGGTTTGCGTCTGTATCGGCTTGTGTGTGCCCTGTATACTTTTTGAATCAATTTGCCAACAAGGATTTGTTAATCCTGTCTTCCTGACAAGTGCGGTTTGTTGAGTTGTTGTTGTTGTTGCTGTTGTTGTTGTTGTTGCCTGTTTGGCTGACATTCGATGGTTGGTCTACAGTTTGATGCTTTCAGCAGTGAAGTTCTTGCTGCACGAGTGCGAGAGTGAGACAGAGTGTGCGAGAGGGGGACAGAGTGTGAGCTGGGGGGAGTTTATAGAGAATTGAGCCTGGTGAGCGCTTTGGGGATTTGCACTGGCAACCTAATTGTGCTAATTGCCGTTGCCGTTGCCGTTTGCTCTTTGGCCTCAAACCGTAGGCCGTGCCACATGCCACATTCTACATGCCACATGTTCAAGGCGTCCATTTGCATTTCAAGCAATTATTGGCAACAAAAAATTTGATTAGCCCCCAAAACGAAACGAAACGAAACGAAACAAGCCAAAAAGTGCAGATAGCTCGGCTCACTGACTATTTGATTAGGCCAGGCACTTTTTGGTCCTCCGATACTTAGCACAAAATGTTGGCCAAATGCGTGCTTCATTAGCAGTGGCAAGTGGCAGCTTGGCAAGTGCAACTTGTGCTTTCACCTGCCAAAAATTTCCAATTATATTCATAATTAAATATTAATAGTCGACATAAATGCGCAGCTGCATTGCGACACTTTGATAAGCAGACGGCAAAAGTTGCTGCCACAGTTTCGAGCCAAACAACATTAGAGCGCATTAGATGTACTCCCCAGGGGCGGGCGGAAAGACAGCCAGGACACGACCTTCAAGCAAATGGCGCAAATGAGCGTCGAGGGCTGCTAACAACATTTTCCAGCTAATCGGATTATGCAACCTACCAACACAAAAAAAAAAAAATACTTGACACAACAGTCAAAAAAGAGCCGTAGGTTGGAGCTTAAGAGCGCCAGCCAGCAGCAAGAAATTAAAATTAAATTTTGCAATTTGCTAGCTAATTATTTATTTAAAATCAAATTGAAAATTAATTTTACAACATGGCAAAAGGCTCAACAGCCAAACAACAACAATTGAAAAGCCCGAACATTTTTGGCCTCACTTTTTGGCTTGCGTTTCGCATTTTGGCCTTTTCTGTGTTTTATTCCTCCTTGCCGCTCCGCTCCGGGGTCAAGTGCGGCTGTCAACACGTTCAAACGCAAACTTTTTGCCTCATTCCCAAGTTCTCTCACACTTTTTATGTCTGTCTTTCTCGCACGTTTCTCTAGTGCTCAAAAGGCAGTTATAAAATATTTTGTAGCATACAAAATGGCGCTGCTGTTAGAAAATTCAATTAGCCTGCAATTTTGGCAACAGCTGGCTATCAGCAAAAGCCTCGTCCTGCCACTGGCCAGGATATATATTTAGCCAAGCAAAGAGTTGGTGAGGTTATGTAAATATTTTGAGTACCAAAGTTCAGTTAACTTGAATTTAGGATTAAGACTTCAAGTTATGGGATTTGAAAAAAGGGTTGTCTTTGAAAAGTAAACCATATTTATTTAATATATATCAATAAATAAATGAATACATTTTCTTAGAACTTAGGTACTAATTTTTGAATTAATTAATTACGTTTTAAAAAGTTTCGGTGAATTTAAATTTAGTTAAAATTTCAAACCAAACTATGGATACCTTGAATTTGAATTGAAAAGGAAATTTACTTTTTTTTTATAAATTTTTAAATAAATAAATACATTTTTAGAGAACTTAAATACAAATTTTTTATAAAGATATTTTTCTTTAAATTTAAATTTAGTTAAATATTTTTTCAACTTTCAAACCATATTAAATAGTTTTTAATAGTTTTTCACCGCACATGTTTTTTGAATTTCGAAATATATTTTTTACAATCATTTTGGTCTCTTATCCAACACTTTAATCAGCTTTGTGGCGCTTATGCTGCCCGAGCTTATGCAACATGAACAGCAGGCAAAGCGGAGATTGAGAGCTGCAACTATCTCAATTATGCTAGCTAATGCAAACACCTTGGGATAGCTAATGCCTTGACTGTAATTTTCGTGTTCTCTTTTCGTCCTTACAGATACCAGCTACTCGTATCATCCTGCCATACACGATGAGACTTTTGTGCGGCGCAAGCAGCGACGAAATCGCACAACCTTCACACTGCAACAGGTAAGCAAACTATCCGAGAAACAAACTGTATATATATATAAAAAAAAAAATAAAGGAGAATGAAAAACTAAGAGGGAATTGTTAATTTTTAATGTTTTGGCAACAGCTGGAGGAGCTGGAAACGGCATTTGCCCAGACCCATTATCCGGATGTGTTTACGCGCGAGGATCTGGCGATGAAAATCAACTTAACGGAGGCGCGAGTCCAGGTGAGTCAACTGACTGACAGCACTGACTGTAACTGTGATTTTCTGTAGTGGGGGCGGGGCTGGTCAACCCTTTTGAAATTATGTAAAAATATCATGAGCTGAAAAAAGGTTAAGTAAAAACAAAAATATGAATGGCAAAAAAGGCAAAAAATGAAATAAAAAATTTACTCATAAATTGTATCAAATTTCACAAGAATAGCGAACAGGGCAACCCTAGCCCGGTCACGCAGCCTGATCAAAGCTACCCCGCCCACTCTCTCCTTCGCTCTCTCTCTCTCTCTCTCTCTATTAATAATGCATATGCATGTCGTACATAGGGAGCGAAAGAAATGAACAGAGCGAAATAGAAAGAGAGAGAGAGGGAGAGGCAAAGAGGTAGCACGTTGGGGTCATGTACAACCTAATGCAATAACTGCCTTTAAAAATATTCTATATACATTTTGAATGAAGCAAATATGCAAAGTTCTTATAAAAGCCAAAAACTCCTCTCTCTCTCTCACTCTGCCCCTAGCAACTTGGCCAGCTTCATCTCTTGGGCAAATTGTTGCTTGCCTGTCAGCACTGGGCGGGGCAGAGCAATGTTCATAATAAATCAAATTTATTTTTCAATATACAGTTAGATGCGAGTTTTATTTAGGTTGATAGACAGTTATGAGAGCTGCTTTGTAGCGCCATTTGTGGCCCAAAGGCAGACGACCTAACCAGCTGCATTGTGTGAGAAGCGCAGAGAGAGGCAATTATTCATTTATAGTAAGAAAAAGTTAACGTTCTTTCGTTTTTGTTTAGCTTTTTTTATTTATTTATTTTATTTTTAAATGTGTTTTAAAATGAAAAACTTTATCATTATCATATCAAATGTTATTAATGTAAGGAGGAAAAGATTGTGTGAGAAGCGCAGAGGGAGGCAATTTCTCATTTGTAGTAAGCTAAAGCCAACCTTCTTTCGGATTTTATAAAAAATAACTTTGTAGTATAAATATTATCATATTAAATGGTCTAAATTAACGGGGAAACATTTAGCATCAATCTTTGAGGGGAATGCGTCATCTATGATTTAACCTTTTAACCTTACACCTCAATGAGACTGGGTAATTTCCTTTTGTTTGTCTAAAATTAACCAGCACTTGACAATGTGTCAAATTGTGGCTGCCCATTAAAATTTATGAACTTATGCAAATAATTGTAGTTAAGCGTTAAGCGAAACCTGTGCATGCAAATTAAGTCAGAGCGAAGATTGCGAAATTGGACTTGTTTTGTGTGAGAATTGGCATCATTAGCAATGACAATTGTGCGACACTGTGCGCGAGATATTGTCGGATTAGTGCAGGGGCAGCTGACAATTAGCGGATCTACTTCCACACTTGGAGGCGTCACTCGCTCAAGACGTGGGTGGCATCCACTCAGGCACGTTGCCCACGCGGCAGCCGTTGAAAGATTGAGAACTGGCTGAGCAAATTATGTGGCAGCAACTTAATGAGGATGCAACTGCAACTAGACACGTAGCTTAGTGAGAGATGAGGTGGCCATTACAAACACTTTGGTGGCGTTAGGCGATGACGCACTTTGCTATTTCCGGCACAATTAGCGGCACATTCCGTCCAGCTACCCCTCCTCCACCCCTCCCCTGAACTTTGCCAGTTGTTGCAAAGTTCCCAGGAGCAACCTGATACTTTGAATTGAATTTACTACAAATTTATATGTCAAACGTCCAACAATGGGACACTTGTCGCAAACACGTGTACTTGTCAGCCTAACACAGTTAGAAGCCCAATCAAAGAACCACCAGAACCACCGCAACCCCACCCAAACTACCCGCCTGTCAGCTCGCTGACTCCTGTCCAAGTTTCTTTTTTTTTTGTATTCAAACTGGTCTTTAAATGTCAGATGTGTATAAAAAAAAAATAAAAACGAAAAAACATGAAAAATACTGCAAAAAGCCACAGAAAAAATGGACAAGAAACAATTGGAGAGAGTCGCTTTTCGGGCCGGGCTTAGTCTGGGATTTTGATAATGGAATGAATGCCAAATATTTTGATGAGGGTGGCTTTCGTGTGGCGCATTTTCAGCGACCGCATTTTGACACATTTTGCGAAAATGCGGAAATAAATTTTATAATAAAATTTATTATGTACTTCGTTTGATTCCCCCGCGTTGGGAGCAGCCTCCTCCGCGCTCGTTTGCCGCTCACTTGAGTACGTAAAGCTGGGCGTACTTGTAACCTGATATGTTTTTTTCACTGTCAATTTTTGATGTTCGGCGTCTGTCGCGACGCATTTCAATCCGGCGCAAAATCATTTACTTAATGCGTATCCGAAAGATGGGCAAGTAAGCCAGGTTGAGTTTTGATAACTCTCGCCCTTTCTCTCTATCGAAATCGAAATCTCTCCCTCTCTCTCTTTCTGTCTAGACGTCAACTGGTCGGTAATATACTATCGACTGACAAAGACAAAGTGCTTTGAAGTTCAGCTAATGTGCCAGAGCTTACTTATAAATGATATTGATTGATAAATCACTCGGGAACGCAATTCAATTTAAAAACACTTTAAAGATTTTTAAAAAGATTTTTAAATTATATTAAAAGGAAAATTTTTTAAACAAAAACACAAACAAAACAAATATAAGTTAAACAGTTAATATAATATACATTTGCTTAATACGTTTAAAACTCAATCTTTAATTTCAACAAAAATTGTATTATCTCTCGAATAATCACAAGGCTTAAGCATAGTTTAGTATTTTCTATGATTTTCACCCTCATTCAATCTCAATTACGACTCGAAATAAAAACATTAATATTCATTGAGAAAAAATATATTTATTGTCGATTACCCCGTTTCGCATTACACCGGAGTTCTTATTTCATACGTAATTCGTTTAGAATTATGTCTGCAGCATGACAATGTGGGTGGCCACACCCACAACGCCCACAATGCCCGAAGATAGAGTCGGAATGGAAGGCGACAGCATATAATGCCAATAATTGATAATTTATTATAATCACAGACTATGGGAATTGAACAGAAACTAGCAAAACCAGCCACTCAAACCACCCAAAAACCACCCAAAAGCAACCACATCTCAAGACGTCGACCCAAAAGGGGTTGGCGGTGGTGCTGTCAAATAATTGCATTTGCTTCAATAATCCTTTAATGCTGATCCCAGTTGATGGGCCACAGGACTCGGTATCTGGAGTGCGGCTGCATATGCTCGCCCCGGGGCAAATGGGCGGAATCCGAGGGGTGTTGCTGTTGCGGTAGCCCAATTATTGTTGCTGCTGCTGCGGCAGCAACTGTTGTTGTTGTTGCTGTTTCCAAAGGGTTCACGAAATGCGTTTGATATTAACACATCTGTTCATTCATTCCACTTGAGCTGCGTCATCATCGTCCTGCGGAGAGAACTGTTTGCGGAAGCTAATGGTGCGCACTTGCCATAATTACCCCGGGCCGATCTCAGCCACATCCACATCCGCATCCGCGTCCGTCTGTCCGGGTGGTGTTTACCTTTTGCTTGTTTAACTCGCATTGTTTCCATTTTGTTTCACAACTTTGCTTGATTTACCACTGTTTACTTATTTGTTTTCACTTTTTTTTTTCATCACAAATCGCTTTTTGTAACTTGTAACCGCAATTTTTTTTTTTTTATGAGGCCATATGAGACCTGATACCCTCTTCCAATACCAATTCCAATTGCAGTCTCAATGTTTACCGTGTGTCCCATTCCCCATTCCCATTGTTAGCGAAATTATGAGCACTTTTGCCGCCTTCGGGCGTTTCTTTTCCCGTTTCTGTTTTGTGTGTGTTCGTAAGAGCGGTAAATAAATTATATGAAGTAGGGCTGCTGAGATGCAATGTCCTCTATAGGGCGAGGTGCCTTCAAACTGCTTCCACTTATGAGTAGTGACGTGCGCTGCGAAGCGAATGTCCGATACTAAAAACATTGGGGTGTTCTGAAAAGTGTCCCAAGTATGTTTTCTTATGCTCATTGAAGAGGTTGCATGCAAACATTAAAATCTATGGTGAGTTAAGATGGAAAATATATTTGTTGAAAAAATATCAACTTTTTCTATAGAACGTTAGAAAAAAAAGGAAATTAAATAAATCTCATTAGGAGATATTTAAAATTGAAGTCAATATATTCTTCATTCTCCAATTAGTTCAATAAAAATAATTTGACTGATTTTATCCGTCGCTCTTACTCTCTCTCTCTCTCTCTTTCTTATTCTCGCTCTCTCTTTGTTTTATAATTTTATACGATTGATCAGCTATTACTAAAGAAACGCTCAAGTTTTTCTGCAAACATTATTTGCTTTTCTTTTCTAATTCTAATTATTTGTATGTTTATCTCAAGCTAATTTAGTAAGGCAATCGATCGCATTTCACCGCAGTTATAAAGAAAATTTTTTTTAACCCATATTTTAGAGACACTTTAAAATATTTGCATTCTTAGCTATTGTCGCATAATAGTTTGCTTTTTAATCTGTCAGACTTCAACTTAAAATTCTGACTAAAGGTAACAGAAAACCAGTTTATATATAATATACAAAATTTTGTACAACAAAAAAACAATTGGAAATTCCGATAAAAGGTTTCATAAAATAATGTAAAGTAATTTTCAGTTATGAAACTCTTTTGAAGCCTTCGTGCAGTCAGTTTTCAGGCGAAACAAACTTAAATCCAGATTAAATCGCAGCTTAAGCGCAGCACCTAAAAGTATGCACTAAATTACAACAGCTGAAAACTGAAAATTCTGAAAAATCAAGTTGCCGAAAGCAGAAAATAAATTAAACTTTTTAACGAGAAAATCAATTAAATAAGAAGTCAATTGTAAATTAAATGGCCAAAAAGCAAAGAGCAGCAATAAAAAAACTTAAAAGTACCCTCAGTTCTCTCAAGAAACTCCACAGTAAAGCCTCGAGAAGCAATCAAGAAACTAAACCAAGCGAATTGAATAAATAAGAAATATGATAACGTGTTCTTTAGCAGTTGGAGTTGGGGGTTGCTCTTAAGGGGAGGCACTGCAATAAAACAAAATAAAATTGTGCATGAAATTATTATTGAAAAAAAACACACACACACACAGATATACGCATACATATTTAAATATATATACGCTGAGTAAAGTCAAGGCAGACGCACACAATTGTTTTTCATTATTCAATTTTTGTCATAATAATAACGAGAGCTCAGAGCCCAGTCAGCCACACTCTGTCTATCTCGCTCATAACAGGTATACCTGTCTCGCTCGTTCGAGCCCCTGAGGGGGTCGCTACACTTGGAAAAAGTTTACCCAGCCATATTTTATTGGTAATGTGCTTATGGCATAAATATTGTATTAAGTAACTGGTGGGCGTCGCCACCATAAAAAATTAAAGCAAAAAAAAGAAACCCCCTCAATAAGTTTGCCAAGGACGTGGAGGGGGGCGAGTGGGTGGTTGGTAGAGCAGCCTTTTGGGGGTTGGATTGTGCGCAATTTATTGTTAGCTGGAGCCCGGGTTTGGGTTTGGTTAAGTGGGTGTGTGTATTGTGTCTGGGATATAGCCAACATGGCGGCCATGGCAAAAGAGGAAAGAGAAAGAGAGAGAGAGAGAGAGAACGAGAGCGGGAGAAAGCAGAGCAGAGAAAGTTGCCTCGAGGCGCAAAATGTTGAAATTGTTTTATGTTGCGTTATGATTACAACAATGCGAACTTTTGCACAATGTCTAATTTGAATTTTGATTAGGAAATTTACTTACACACACACACACAAAGAGAGACAGAGCGAGCGGGAGTGAGGGAGAGAGGGAGATAGGCATGCAAGATGGCGCCCCCTCGTATTAGAAATCCCATTATGGGGCGCTTTAAGCATGGAATCAGCGTAACCGGAACTAAAAGCAAACACAACAACAACAACAAGAACAATGGCACAAAAGGAAAACACGCGCGCATAAGCAAGCAGGCAAAAGGATGCCAAGGATGCCAAGGGTATCAACAGGGAGGGAGTGGGTGCTCGACTGCCAAGGATACGAGGGCATTGTCTTGATTGAAGCTCATTAGTGGAGCTGCTGTAGCGGCATGTGTATATGTATGTGTGTGTGTGTGTGTGTGAGGGTGTGTGTGGCAGCCATTCACCCCCCATGCCCCCCGTCTCTTACCAATTTAGGCGCTGATTACAGGCCAAATTTGTTTTGTGTGCCTGCGCAAAATTGAAAATCAGATTTTGTTTGTTTATGTCTTAGAAGACACAACGAATATGAAGTGGGTGTGGGGGTGGTTTGGTTGCTGCAAATAACAAATTGTTAAAGTTTCTGAGGTGGAAAATTTCGTTTATTGTTTTGCGCCCAAACGTGTGTGTGTGTCTCTGTGTGTGTGTGACGAAAGTTTTCCAATTTTCAATTGGCTGGCAGCCAAGTCAAGTCACAACTTTGGCCCACAGCATAAATAACAGCACTCAGCCATACAAAAGCAATTTTCTAACTTAAACCCTCCCCCCTCCGGATTTCTATTGTCATTGGCAGGTCTGGTTCCAGAATCGACGCGCCAAATGGCGCAAAGCGGAGCGTCTCAAGGATGAGCAGCGCAAGCGAGAGAACGGCGAAAGCAGCAGCTCATTGGATAAGGTAAGATGGAAGCCATTTCCACTTTATATTAAACTGAAATGAATCTAAATTGCTGGAATAAAATCAGTTTTATCTTTTACAATATTAAATTCCATATTTATTTTTTCTGATTTTAGCTGCATGATTCACGCGAATCCTCGCCAGATATTACCGGCGAGATCGATGACGATTTGGACGAGCTGCCGCCACGTCAGCGTTCGCATAGTCCCTTGACAAATGGGCCCATGGAGCAGCAGCATTCGCGCAGTCCCACTGGTGGCCACCACTTGGACTCCAGCGACAATGAGCGACCGCTGTCCTCCACACAGCTGACCGCCACGCCATATTCCGCCTCCCAGTCGCTGGGCTCCATCAGCGCCGGCTCCCCCTCGCCGGGCATGCGCGATCACACGCCCCTCGCCCTCGGCGGACTCGGCCCCAGCAGCCCCTCCAATTCGCGCAACACGGACTCGCCCATCGAGGTGGGCGGACCCATGTCGCTGACCACCGGCTCGCGCATGGCCGCCTCCTCCAACAACTCGGCCTCGTCGACACCAACTCCAACCACGCCGCACGCCGCCCAGCTGCCACATTCGGCAGCCGCCGCAGCCTTTGGCAGCCACATCTTTGGCAGCTTCGGTGCTGGCAGCGTTGCCAACGACACGTAAGTAGGAATATCTCTATCCAAAATACTTGTCCATATAAACAATTGTGTCTATACAAAATACTTGTCTGTATAAATAATAGTATCTTCAATACTTTATTTCTAAACAGTTTAATAGGGTTATTTGAACATAAAATATCAGATTTATATGATCAAAATCGATTTGATCATTTCAAGATCGCAAATTTAAATTAATATTTCTAAAAATTACTTTTCTATATAAATAATTGTATCTTAAAGATTACAATTATATTAAATCAATTGGTTTCTAATGTGTTTGTTACGCTAAGTTTTTAAACTCAAAATATCATATTTATATGACCAGCAAGGATCACATAAATTTTTAGTAAAAAGCGGCTGCTAATTAAAATTAAGATTTGTATAAACTTGTCTATATAAATTATAGTATCCTAAATATCTTAATAGGTTTGGTAGGGTTTTTTTAAACTCAAAATATTAGATTTTTATGATAAAAAACCATAGATTAAAATTAAGATTTATACAAAAAGTGAAATAATCAAGTTCAGTTTTGTATTAATCACATTTTTTCTCAAGAAATGTTTAAATCACGATACAAAAACCATAAATTTGACTTATTTTTACTACAGTTTATATAATAATAAATAGAAAAATTCGGGAATTTGAAGAAATTTCATATATCAATTCAATCTAATTACTTGTAGTTCCTTTGCTTAGCTCTAATTTTGGACAAGGGTACACACTTCAATAGCTACTTATGTCAAACCCCCCTGGAACAAACCCCTGTTAACTAGCGCGATTAAAGCCGAATGATCGGCTAATTGCCTGCGTGTCATTAAACCTCCACTACAATGGCATTAGGCAACAACAAACAATAAATTTATGGCAAGTGTCGCATTTTGTCGTCAATTTGACAATAACAATGCGAACAAGCACACAAAACAACTGGCAGCAAAAAAGTACCAAAGAAAATAATCATAAAGAGAACAGGAACAGAGAAAACAGAGCCACCCCCGAGAGCAATTTTCCAAGCAAATATTTACAAATCTGAGCAGGAGCAGGAGTGGGAGTGGGAGTGGAGGCAGGGGATTGAGGGCACAACAAATGTCACCCCTTAAGAATATTTGGCAACGATGACTAAATTACCAATTGATTACGGCCAAGTGAAAAGAAGAATTCTCGATTTGGAAGTTAGAGTTATTATAGCCAGACAACGACCACAATGAGAGCAGTAATGATATTAGATGGTTGGCCTGAGTGGGTGGCGACTTTCGATTCGCGCCCGGCGGGGTCTCCTGCGGGACTCCTGCGGTGCTCGGGCCTGGGCACGGGCTATTGACCAGGCGTGCGCGGCGGAAGACGATTCAGTTAATGTTTTGGATGAAAACGTTTAAATTCCATTGGCGCACTTCCGGTCAGCGGATGTCGTGTGCGCCAGCGGAAACATTAAGAGTGGCCCCCCCTCTGTCCCACCCCCTCACATAGTCGAAGAGTTTGAAAAAAAGTACAACTACATATATAAACTTAATGATGCTGCATTAACATGACCGACACGTGCTAAACGTGGCTAGCTGCTAATCACCAACGGAATATCGCCTGAATGATTTTATCATTGTCTTAGCTTCAGCTTATAAATTGAGCACATAGATAAATTAGGTGGATAATCAATTGGAAATACATTTATTTATAATGAATGTTAGGTTTTGCAAACAAATCGATTCCACAACATATAGTATAGAAATATATTAAAATAAATAAGCAAAAGAAATTTTTTTTAGAAACCGAGTTTCGATTTTTGGGCAAGAATCCTTTAATTCAGGTTGCTAATAATTTGTATACAAATTTGGGAAAACAATTTTTATTGTAGAAAATCCACAATATTATAGCCAGACAACGACCACAATGAGAGCAGTAATGACATTAGATGGTTGGCCTGAGTGTTAAACAAAAATATTTTTAAATGTTTCTCTGCTAAAATATCACAAAAAGCTTTTTTACAAACCTTTTTTGCTAATAAATTAAATTTTAATATTTAGAATAATAGGAAAAATCCATTTTTTACTAATTTGTATCAAATCCTATAATATTAAAAACTAGTACATTTCCAGAAATATTAATAAAATATATTTTTTTAAATCGTTCACTTCTAAAATCACGCTCAAAACTTTAAGTGTTTACATAATTTAGTTGGGCCCCATAAAATTATAAACTTGTTCAATTTCGAATGTTTTTGCTCATAAAAAAGCAACTTGAACATTTAATTGGGCGTAAACGAGGGTGTTTCATGTTTTGTTGTGCTGCCAATGTAACCATATGCCACACCCGGCAAAAGGCGGCTACTGGTTTTTTTATTCTCTTCTTTTTTTTTTTTTGTTGCCACCACAATGCGAATAGTGAGTGTAGGGAGGGGGGAGAAAGTGTGCGCCGGTTGGCGGTGGGCGGTCTCATCAGCCGGCAAAAAGGCCACGGGCGGCCCAATTCTCCTTTAGCTCACATGTCAACGCGTCCAAACAACAACAACAATAAAGCGTCACACCACAATAAAAAAAAAACAAGAACAACACACACGCACACATTTAGAATGCGGCTCAGAATATAATAGCTCAGTAGCTGACAAGCCAAGTGGGTGAGGGGACAACCCACTGGGCGAGAAGGCCGACAGATTTTTGCTGCTGTTTTAGCTGAATCATTGCCCGCTGTTTGTTGTTGTTGTTGTTGTAACGGTTGACCAAATCAATTCCGACTTTTGCCATATACATATATATGTATGCTAATGGCATCCTCTCTCAAGCACTTTGATATCGTTTGATACCGTTATTGTTATTCAAATGCCTTCAACCGGATATCCTCTGTGTGCTTCCATTTACTATTTGCCATCTTTGTTGCAGCTCATCTGAAGTCGAGCGTTTCATGGCAAGCATTTATCATCGCATTAGACATGCACTCAGCTATCTTTAAGTATTTCTTTATCTCAATATTCTCGTATATTTGATGCAAATCGATAAGAGAAGAAGTTTTTTTTCTATGTACAATGAAACACTCAGGAACCAATCATTCGTCTGGAACTGGAGCGAACTTGGCTGCTGACGTCAGCTGTGTTAAACGTAAAGTCAATCAAAGACAATTAACAAGACAGCAGCTTTGTCTAAAAGTGTCAGACTTATAGATACCCTGTATGGTGCAACTTTTCTTAAATTATTCTTTTCTGCAAATCGATATTTAAATTTTCGAAGAACAAAGTTGTTTTGTAAGCGCAATTTAAAATTTTTAATAGTACCTCTAAAATCAAGACGATTTTTTCAAATTTTTTCAATATTAACCTTTTGGTTTTCTTATAAACTTAAACCGAAATAAATAAATTTTATATAGTTCATTAAAGGAATAATAATATTAAGCATTTACTACTTTAATAAACATAGTCAACTGGCAGAGTGGAATTTAAAAAAAAATAATTTTTATTATATTATACTTTTTAATAGACAACAATTTTATAAAGTATCCAGTATAAAATGGCAAATGCTATGATAATGACCTACTGTTTAAAAATAAAACAATAATAATTAAAAAAAATAAAATTCACCTGCCAGCTGTATTCGCAAACACTTTAATTGTTTTGTGGTTGGTTTTGTGTCAAGAGTTTTAAGCACTATGATAACGTTTTTATTGACAATTTGCATAAACGATTAAAAAACGAAAAACAAAAAAAATGCAGGCAATGAATAATTTTTAACGTGCGTTGATCTCCAAAAGGCCAAACAGATCTTGTATTTGTTAATGGCAAAATTAGCATGCTTTATGGCTAGTTTAAGTTGATTTGAACTTGAGTATAAGTAAAAACAGTTTTCACTTTTTATAACCTTAAGTATATGTTTTAATTGATGTAATTAAGCAAGCTTTTTATCACTTGTGGCTTGTGTTAATTCTGTGGTTAGCTTTGAAGAGAACATTTTTATCTAAGTTTTTCAAGTTTCTAACATATAATCTCCTTAGGAAATTATGTTAATTAAATGCCAAACTATGTGAAGAAAAAAAAAACATGAATCGGAATTGCAAAATATTTTATGCACAAATAACTAAATACGTAATTAGGAGCCAAAGTATATGTGGAAAATCTGAGCTGCTTAAACATGTAAACAGACGTATGCCCAGGCAAAGGCCATATATACTACCTATATACCTGATATACATGTAGTATAAACATATGTATTTGACTATGTGTATGCGTATTTGCAGCAGCCTCGTTGATGTTTGCGCGCACGAACGCTTGAATAATAAATTGGGCAAATATTTTAATATTCATCATGCAATTAAAATAAGCCGCTGACTCGCGCACAACAACAAACAAACAACCAACTGAATTCCAACCCACAAAACAACAACAACAATAATAATTTTGGGTTGCCTAATATAATAAGCAGAAAATGTTCCGAGCTCGGCTCGGAAGAAGCAAATAATTTCCGCCATAAGTAGCCAAAAATAAAAAACAAGGGCGAGCATACCTGACTTAAAATCACCCTGGCTTAATTAATGTTGAGCTGCTTCTAATGGCACAACTCTATATTTTATATGGCTCAAACAACTTTTAAGTCTTAGCCACACTTTAATATGTTTTCAGGGCATAGATAATTTAAATTATTTTTACCGTTTTTATTCATTTTTAATGGGTATACAAAAAACAAACTTTTGCCAGCGCAAACATTTGCGGAAATTGGGTTTCGGCTCTCTGCCAAGTGGGGAAAGCAAGTTGAGGTGTTGATTGTTCGAGTTTAATTTGTTAGAATTGCGTAAAGCATTAAAATGTTTGCCAGAAAAATTAGCAGCAGAGGGTGGGAACGGGGTCGGGGTGAGCATTGTCGAGGACCCGGGGAACATGTGTAAAAATTCATTAAGCCAAGTCTGGAAAAACTTTCTCCTTGGCAGCGGCAATCTGTGAAAAGTGCGAAAATTTAAAGAAAACTTTTTGTGCGCTAGGTGAGCATGCTCGGCCTGACATTGACAAACGCCGCCATTCAACCCCCGTGCTAGCCAAACCGCCCCGCCAGTTGGCCCACAGCAAAAGTTATGTACTAACTAACGAGCTCAACGACAACACTCGAGCTTCTGAATGTCTTAATTAGGAGTGCGAGTCTCCGACCGGGCCAACTGTTGTTGAGTGTTGCAATTAAGGCGGCAGCCATGTGGGCGTGCCTCTCTGTCAAAACAGTTCCACCAGCCCCGCTTACTGTGCTGGCCCGTTGGCCTGCGGGCCCGCAACGTTCTTGCTGCAACATTTTTGCCACTCTGAGACCCCGACCAGGTCCCCTTCCTGCCTTTCTCTGTTGGATGTGCACATGCAAAATTTAATTACGACCAAAGGATGAGTGCTTAATTATACGCAAACATTTAAGTTTACTGCTGCTTTTTTTTCGCTACAAGACACAGACTGCGACTTGGACTGCAAATGGAACTGGAACTGGAACTACAAATATAAATACAACTAGTGCCGAGCACTTTTAAGCGTCTTTGTTTGTTTTTTCTTGTGGAGCGGCTCGGACTTTTGCTTTGGCCCTTGCCTTTGGGACTAATTGGGTAGCGATGTATGTGTGTGAATGAAAAATAAATTTAAAATATTTAAACAACTTTTTTTATGGTGTAAATTAAAATAAAATGTATAACTATTTCTTATTCCAAATTGAAGTAAAGGAAAATTCAAAAAAAAAAAAATATATATATATGAAATCACATATTTATTTATTTATTTTGAATAATTTTTAAAGGACTTTTTTATTGTGTAAATCAAAAAAAAAAAAGAAAAACCTAATAAATAAAAATAATTAATATTTTTTATTTTTAATACTTACTAATTATATTTATCAAAAATTACCTCTTTTTAATCGAAGCCAAAGTCTTTACTTTCTAACAATTTGCAACTTTAAGCAAACATATTTATTTTACTCTTAAAACTATTTTAAGTTAAGGGCTCTCTTGAATTCTTACTTTCACTAAAAATAACCCAACACATTTCTAATATAGAAATATTATATATTTATCGAATTTTCCTTATATTTGGAATATTTTATAAAATTATATAAAAATTTATAAAATTATAAAAGTTGTTCACAAGAATAACCCAATCATTTTGCTTTCTTTTGAATTTTGATGACATTACCCTCTTCATAATCCAATGTCCACTCTTATCTTATGGCTTTTCAATCATGTTAAATATGGCTTAAAAATCTTTGAAAAATTTATAACAGATGAAATTGGGTGCATAGAAAATTCTGTTTCAAGCGGCCGAATAGTGTGTTTTTTCCCTTCCGTCGCAAACGCGAAAAGCGGCCAAAAGCTCGAAAATCACAACACACCTCGGTCTAAGGACAGAGGCAAAGAGAGAGAGAGGGGGTGAAGAAGGCAAAAGGCAAAAACCATCAAGTTTAGAGTGGAAAAAAAAATATGAAAAGAATTAAAAGCGACAGCCGCGACGAATGTGGCCCACTGACTGTGGTCGCGACATTCGGTCGGCTTGTCCTGGCCAAAATCCTCGCCGCGACCCGCAACTCGATTAGCATTCAGAGATTTGTGTGGCACTTTTCCTGGTCTTCCTGGTGCCCATCCACCCACCTGCCAACTGCTGTTCCCCGCGTTAGGCTGTACTAAGAGTTATTAAATTTTGGACACATTTGCATCCAGCTCCAACAGTCCCACAGGGCCACAACCAAAATGGACTAAACGCTAAAAAGCTTAACGTGAATTGAAATTAATGGAAATTGCATTTCAGAAACTTTTATTTGGCATTGAGTTCATTTGGTTATGAATTAAAGAGAAAAAAACGAAAAATGATCATCCAACAATTATGACTAATAAAAATATGTTAATTTTATTAATGGATTATGGCAGGCATATAATTTATCTATGTCATGCAATAGTCTATGTTTTTTATTAATTCCTAAAAATTGTTGGCTCGCTTATCAATTAAAATTGTTTAAATTGCATTAACTGTTTGCTCGGGGATTCTTCGAATGTGAGTTGTTGTTGCTGTTTGGTATTGCGACCTAAGCGTTATATTTCATTCAATTAAAATGAGTAGGGGCCTAGACAACAACAGCAACAACAACAACAACATCAGCAACATCAACAAGCGCCAACAGCTGCCGCTTTATACATATACAAAATATTTAGGTTTATTAATAATAATGCAATTACGCATAAAAATGTTTTAATTTATTTCAATTAAGCGTTAATTAAAAACTGTGTTTGTTGTTTGTGTGTTGAGTGTTATAAAAACGAGGCATTTTGTCACTGGGTGGTTTACATATATGTATATATATAGATCCATATACAGTGCACTTGTGAAATGCGAAAAGAAAAAACTGAGAGGCCAAAGCGGTCACAATTTTCCCAGAGACAGAGAAGAATGCAATATATTAAAGACAAATTAGTTATAGAAATAGAAAGATAAATTTAAATATAAATATAAATATATAATATAATAATATAAATATATCTCTAGTATATCTAGTTGTAAATTCAGTATTCACCTTTCGCTTTGTAACTGGTTCCATTTCTGGAGTAACCTGTTTATTTGTTTGCTTCATTGCAGCAATTGCGGCTTTCGTCCGGTGCTCAGCGAGCAGAGCGCTGTGGCAGCAGCAGCAGCAGCCGCTGCGGCGGCTCAGCGCGGCGCCAATCATCCACCGCTTTTCCTGCCGCCGCATCTGGCGGCTCAGTTTACGCACCAGCCGCTCTTTCCGGGCCTCAAAGGTGGGTGGACTAATGGCATGGAGATTACCATCGATCGATGGGCCTGTCAATCAATGCATGAAAAATAAAATTTGATAAAATCAAAAGCGATTGCTAATCAAATTAGCAGCAACGATGCATCAACTTCAAAATTCCGCAATCAAAAACCATTTCAAAATTGATAATTCTTAATTTCTTAATATTTATCCCATCAGGTGTGTCGCCGTTTCAAAGTCTTTGCTCGTGCTGCTCGCTGAAGCCGCCGCTGCCGCCGTCGTCGACCGCCGCCACTTCGGGCATGGCGCCGCTGAGCGTGCCGGTGAGCAGCAGCTCGGCGGCCAGTTCGCCGGAGTCGCCCAAGTCCAGTGGTGGTAATGGCGGTGCCGGTGGCTCGCATGATCCTCGCTCCAATTCGGTGGCGGAGCTGCGGCGCAAGGCGCAGGAGCATTCGGCGGCGCTGCTGCAGTCGCTGCACGCGGCAGCTGCCGCTGGCCTGGCATTTCCGGGCCTCCATTTGCCGCCGCTCTCCTTTGCGCATCATCCGGCGCTGGGCCACAGCGTTAACCACAATAACAACAACAACAATGCGCTGCGGTTGAAGCACGAGGCACAGGACATGACGGCCAGCACAATGAACGGATTGGGCCCCGGAGCCACAAGCTCCACATCGGCGGCTTTACTCGATCTGGCCGAATCGGCAGCAGCATACCATCACCATCAGCAGCAGCAACAACAGCAGCAGCAACAACAACAGCAGCAGCAACTACAGCTGCAACAGCAGCAGCAACACCATGCCACTTTGTCGCCTCCGACCACGCCCACTCAGCAGCAGCAGCAGTTGCCATCGGCTGCAGTGCGTCCGGATTCGCCGAGAGAAACAAACGCTGTCAATGGAAACGCGCCGCTCACCAAAACCGAGTAAAAAGTAAAAAAAAGCGAATTCATTTAATAATAAAATGACATTATAAACTATAGATTATTAAAGTACTATCTATATATAAATATATATATATATATATATATTCTATGTGGCGGATCTAACATTTAAGCATTAGTCTTACGCATCTAGAGGGCAACACACAATAAAAACTCACATCTACAATACTTATAGATTACTTAGCTAGACATTTAGACATTTGTTGGTGGCAAATCAGCTGAAAATCGAGACACTGAGAGTGCAATTAGGAGATAAGATTGAGAGAGGGAGAGCAGTTTCAAAATTTTGAAAATTTAATCTTAATACACTTTTGCAACATTATTATATAATAAAAAATTTAATTTCGTATTCAAATTCATTTATATTTCCTTAAAGGATTATAACTTTTTATTATTTTTTCGTATTTTAAGTATTCAATATTTAAAATTAATTTCATTAATTTTTTAAGTTTGCGATCAGTTTCATCGTATAAACACTTTTATATTAATTAAATACTGAACTGTGCCCTCATAATCTCCGATGTAATAAGAATTGATTCAAACAATATGGGTTGAGATTTTAGCTGACAAGGCCCTTTCAAATAATTATAAATATCAATAAAAGAACATATGCATATAATATATACAAATTTATATATATATATATAACAGATAGCTAACAAATCAGGCAGCAGCCTAGAAAAATAGCGATAATAAATTAGTAGATTATCTCACTGAAAACCTACAGCAACAGGAAACAAATATCTAAGCCAACAAATATCTAAAAAACACAAAAAAAAAAAACACACCCAATTAATTAAAGTTTAACAAGTTAATTAAAACAATAAATGATCATATTATTAAAATTTAAACAAACATAACTCTGAATTTATTTAGGAAGCAACAGCAAATCAAACTTTGCATGTTTTCTCGCACTGGGCCTTGGTATCAAAGAGATTGTTGTTGCCCTGGCAGCCACCGTACTGGAAATTGATGCACTCGTTAGTATCCCGACGATACGTAAATTTGGGCTGGTAAGCGCGACAGATGCCGATTACGCCAAACTCCTCACCACAGGCAGCTAAATGCGGAGTACGATATATAAATATTCATATATAAAAATCTCGAAAACTTACGATTTTTTAGTGCGGCCAACGCAGCGCCCATCAGCGCACAGATCAGCAGCAGCACAGCGAAAGATTTCATCTTAAATTTTTGATTGGTGATAAAAGCGCAAAACTTGATCTGATTTTGTTTGGGCAGTGTGTCGATTGCAACTGAGCTAGTTGTCGGTGTGAATCTCTCGTTATATAGAGACAGAAACCGGCTGTGGCTTATCTGTGGGTCAAGATGAGCTCTCTTTGCTAAAACAACAAACCTTGAAATTATAGTGAAAATTGTATTTATTTTTTGTTTTTTTTTCTTACACAACAACAAGCTTGCTGTTTATTTTGTAATTATTCGCAATTCGTTTGTTTGTTTATTCACTGTGGCTGGGTTTTGCCAGCACTTGAGACTGGTTAGTGAAGTGGTTAGTCCTTGCAGGCCTTCTCGCATTCACCTTGGCTGCCAAATTGATTTTTATTCCCGCCACAGCCACCAAACACAAACTCCACGCAGGCGTCTTTCGATGCATCATACGTCCAGCTGGGCATATAGGCCATGCAGGCAGCGCCATCCTGTGCCATACCCGACATCGAGTGCTGTTGATGGCACATCTCTAGAGGACCCAACCAGCTATTACCATATTATTACCAGGGTATTGTCCTAACTCACCTGGCTTGGCGTCCGCCAAGATCAGTCCGATGGCTATTAGCAATAGATACGCGTACTTCATATTTACAATGCACAACTGCAGCTGCAATTGTTCAAATCGGTTCTATATAAAGCCTAAGCTACATATAGCCATAGACAGGAAGCACAAAAGAAAGCCAGCTTATCTGTGCCTTAGGTCAGGCGTCTGCTTAGACGCCTTCGGAGCATAACGGTTAATCTAGCAAGTGCCCACCGATAAGGACAGATGGCACATGGAGCTACCATATATAAAACTGAGATAGTGGACATATGCTGCCATAAAATAAATCTATAAATAAACAATGCAAATTTAAAAAAATTAAACAAATAAATAAAAAAATAAATATTAATATGAACTGCTGGACATTAAAAAATAATAATAAAATTTTATTAATTATTAAATATTTATTTAATGCTAATATAAACTGTTTAAACGTTCCATTCGGGAAATCCATTTGTCATCTAAATGAGTGCAACGGTGCATGCAGTCCTTTTTAGTTGGAAAACGATTGCTATTTCCACCGCAACCAGAATAATGGAAGGGAACACATTTTTTGGTTTTCCCATTGAAAGACCAGTTAAGTTTCTGTTGCTTGCAATTGCCCGATCGCCTGTTGAAGGAAGTGGGCAATTCGCAAATGACTATAAATTGCCTAACGGTTAATTAGTGACTTGCATTAGTGCACATCAAAATGTTTACTACATACCCTCATTAACAAAAGCAACAGAGTTGGCAACCAATGCCATAAATAAAACACACAGCTTCATTTTTTAAGTTGAGTATTGAAACTAAATATCAAAGTATGATTGAAAATATAAAAAACAAAACAAAGAAAGATTTGCCAATTTCTGTATAATTAGCGTATCTAATTTTATAATTAGATTATCTTTTTGGAAATAAATGTTGTGGGAAATTCTATTTAAAGGCTCTTTAAAAGAAAGTCGACAAACAAGCGATTAGTTATTTAATTGAAATTTTTAATTTTTTTAGTTTGACATACATAATATTAATAACAAATTTTATATAATTTTATCATATATATTTTATTATTTGTTTTTGTTTTTATTCCCTCACTTCAAGCACTTTTCCTCGCATAACTGTTTCGTGGCAAAGCGATTGGCATTGCCTCCACAGCCTCCATAAATGAACTTTACGCATTCCTTGGCCTTATTATCATAGCTCCAACTGGGCATGTAAGCCTCACAGGAAATGGTTCCATCGCCATTGAGGGAATGGGGCAGACCGCACACATCTGTGTACACAAATGGTAAATAGTTCAAGTTATAAACTGATCTTTGAAAAAGTATTTGAAAATTGAGAACACACCGTTTTCGAGCGCCAAGCAACTGACAATAAAGCCAAATAACATAACGAACAATATCAAAAATTTCATATTGAAACTTTTTCGAGTAATTCAGACGAGAACTGTATACAAGCACTTATAGAATTCGACTAAAGTGCACAAAAATGAAATTCGTTTTTACACCCTCAACGCATTGAAAATGGGAATAACAGGGTATAATGGCTTTGTGCAAATGTATGTAACGATCTCGGAAACTACAAAAGCTAGAAAGCTGATCTTGATCTCATTCAGTTCGTAAGTATTGTTCGCAAGAACATTTTTTTCGATAGCTTGCTCCGTTCTTGCTCCGAATATCGATAAGAATCGATACCAACCTTTTTTCTTACGCTGTCTCAGAGACTAAAAAAAAACAAGGGGTACCAATTATATATATGTGTGTGTGTGATTTTGAGTATGTATGTGTAATTGCAAACGAGCTGAAATCTTTATGAAGCCAGAGCGCAGGGTTCAGGGTATCTCCTAGTCGGGCGGCCCCGACTAGAGCATTCTCACTTGTTACAGCTTTGCTCTTGGCTCTCTCGTCGCATCTCCGCAATAGACAAAACTTGTAAATACAAAACAAAATTGTTCGGAAGCTTCAACAGAATAATATATTAGTAAATATTTGTTTGTGATATTGTGCAATGTGATTAAGTTTGATTAAGACAGCTAATATTACTAAATACATACATTTTAGTAATCAATTCCAAGAAGCATTTATAGTCCCATTTATCTCTGAAAATCCATGATTAAATGCTAAATGATTGAGACGGGCATAAATCTTAATACCTTATCTACAGATTTAATATACCCTTTTCACATTGCGCACATTGTATACAATTGTGAGTTGTTGTCGCAGTTTGCGGGCTTAATGTTTGTTTTTTTCGTGCTGTTGAATTAAATAAAGCTCTCAATTTGGTTTCGCACAATCTAGTTTAGGGAAGTCCCAAGCCTTTTGTAAACAAATAAATTTCTCAGAATAATTACTGGATTTAAAGCTGATTAACAGCTTGTTTTGAACTTCACTCGTTAAACGCACTTGTCAAATTCATAGCATTTTACGGATTAGAGAAAAATAATATGTTTTTAACAGTTTGTCAAAACAAATAACTGTTTAAAATTGCACTAGAAAGGCTAGTAAAAAGCGGAAATTTTTTAATATTTTCTTTCAAATTCGCTAAGGCTGCCATTCGACCATATCAAAACCAGTGAGAAGGCTTCAGTCGGGGAAGCCTGACATACACACATACATACATAAATTCATTCTCTCAGATACTGTAAGAAAAAGAAAGGCTGGTATCGATTTTTATCGATATTAATGAAATGGAGCAAGTTATCGAAAAAAATATTAAACTTTTTCTGCGTATGATATTTCCAAAAAAATCAGCTTTTATAGTTTTCGAGATCGCTGCGTTCATACAGACGGACAGACAGACAGACATGGCTGTATCAATTCAGCTTGTCGTCCTGATGCCACCTTCTAACTATTGCATACATTTGCACAAAACCATTATACCCTTTTTTACCCATTTTCAATGTGTTCAGCATAATTAAAAACCACGTCATGTTTAGTGCCACTCAAAAATATAAATTTATTGAGAATATGGCTAAAATAAAGTATGTGCAAATTTACTCCTTGCACTTGGCCTCGCACTCTTCCTGAGATCCGAACCGATTTGCGTTGCCTCCGCAGCCGCCATAGATGAACTTTTTGCAGGCCTTTTCTTCAGGATAAAAGCTCCAGCTGGGCTTATGGGCCAAACATATCATCCCATTAATCCCATTGGCAGCAGGCGGCAGATCACAAATTGCTGAGGACAAATCAGAAGTTAAGAGTGGATATTCTAATCATGGCTGTCGTAATACTGACGGTCCCGAAGCCCTAGGGAGTGTCCGAGGAACGCGAGCAGCAGGCAAATAAATGCAGCGAATTTCATTTTGAACAGTTCTACGAATTATGTCGTGCGAAACTGACCTGATTTGGTTGCGGAACCCGAATTTATATTCATATCCGGCGAAACAATAGGATTAAATCAAATCGAATTGATTACATGGTTATTTAATTTAAATTGTAAGATTACAATAGTCGGGACTAGGAGATACCCTGTAAAATATCGATTCAAACATTTCAGCCCTTCACACAATATCACCCATGTTCAAGACTGTGATAATTGAAAGTAATTAACTTTTCAAGCCTCTACTTAGATATGCTAAAATCGCCGAGTGTCTGAAATCGACGTTCCTGATTCTGATCAAGAAAAAATATACTTTATAGTGTCGGAGATACCTCCTTAAGCCTGTTACACAGATCTGCCAGAAAACCAGAATGGGCTTAAAAATCGCATTTGGCCATGCACCAGAATCTCCATTTAAAAATATAAATTTATTAAGAATACAGCTAAACTAAAATATGTGCAAATTTATGCCTTGCATTTGGCCTCGCACTGCTTCTTAGTTTCAAAAAGATTTGCGTTGCCTCCGCAGCCGCCATAGATGAACTTTTTGCAGAAATTTTCTTCAGGATAATAGCTCCAGAGGGGCATATAGGCCAAACATATCTTCCCATCAAATCCATGGGCAGCAGGCGGCAGACCACAAATTGCTGAGGACAAATCAGAAGTTAAGAGTGGATATTCTAATCATGGCTGTCGTAATACTGACGGTCCCGAAGCCCCAGGGAGTGTCCGAGGAACGCGAGCAGCAGGCAAATAAATGCAGCGAATTTCATTTTGAACAGTTATACGAGTTATGTCGTTCGAAACTGACCTGATTTGGTTGCGGAACACGAATTTATATTCATATCCGGCGAAACAATGTAATTAAATAAAATCGAATTGATTACAGGGTTACTTAATTTAAACACAGATGTTTAAGTCTGTGATAATTGAAAGTGATTAACTTTTCAAGCCTCTACTTAGATATGCTGAAATCGCCGAGTGTCTGAAATCGACGTTCCTGATTCTGATCAAGAAAAAATATACTTTATAGGGTCGAAGATACCTCCCTCCGCCTGTTACACAGATTTGCCAGAAAACCAGAATGGGCTTAAAAATCGCATTTAGCCACGCACCAGAATCTCCATTCAAAAATATAAATTTATTAATAACAAATCTACTCCTTGCACTTGGCCTCGCACAGCTCCTTAGTTGCAAAACGATTTGCGTTGCCTCCGCATCCGCCATAGATGAACTTTTTGCAGGCATTTTCTTCAGGATAATAGCTCCAGCTGGGCATATATGCCATACATGATATCTCACCATTGCCATTGGCAGCAGGCGGCAGACAACAAATTGCTAAGGGCAAATCAAAAGTTAACAGAGGATAGTCCAATGATAGCTCTCTTGATTCTTACGGTCCCGAAGGCCCAGTGAAAGTCCGACGAATGCAAAGAGCAGGCAAATAATTGCAGCGAATTTCATTTTGAACAGTTGTACAAAAGTTTAACGGCTTCTGTCGAGCGTCTGACTTGAACTGGCTGCAGAACACGAATTTATATTCATATAAGCCTACGAAATAATGGGATTAATTAAAATCGAATTGTTTAAAAGGTTACTAAATTTAGTTTTGTTTTGTTTTCTCGTTTGTTCTGAATAAATATAAACAGTGAGAATGCTATAGTCGGGACTAGGAGATGCCCTCGTTTCAACATATTTTTTCTCAACGGCTGCGCTAAAAACATGAGTTGAGTAAACTTTTAGCCTATTTTATTTATATACGTACCGGGATGCAAGTCTGTGGCAATTGAAATTAAATAATTTTTCAAGTCTCCGCAATCGAAATCTATAAAGTCGCATTATCAGTCTGAATGCTTAGCCACGCGTTTTACACACAACTAATCAGAATCTTATCAAATATTTCTCAAGGTCGTGTTCGGTTTAACAAATAGCTTTATTAAGGAGAGCTTTGTTCGTTATATGTACAAATTTATTCCTTGCACTTGGCCTCGCACAGCTCCTGAGTTCCAAAACGATTCTCATTGCCGCCGCATCCGCCGTAGACAAAATTCTTGCAGGCATTTTCCTGAGGATAGTAGCTCCAGCTGGGAATAAAGGCGGCGCACTTGATCAGACCATTGCCATCGGCAGCAGGCGGCAGACCACAAATTGCTGAGGATCAAATCCGAAGTTAAGAGAGGATAATCCAAAGATAACTATTCGAATACTTACAGTCCTTGAGGCCCAGCGAGAGGCCGAAGAACGCGAAGAGCAGGCAAATAATTGCAGCGAATTTCATTTTGAATAATAATCAAATTTTTAAGGGCTCTGTTGAGCGACTGATTTGAATTGGGTGCAGAACACGATGCTTTATACGCTTCTCAGGCCGCACAAAACTTATAAGTGTGTGTGTGTGTGTTTTGTGTATTTGCTGTCAAGTTAAAGTTCATTAGCAAATGCCAGTGAAAAAATCTAACAAAAAAGCGAAGCTCAACAGGAACGGATTCAGGGCAGCTTCAATAAACAGCAAGAAAAAAACTCTCGTTTTTAAAAATTTTTTTCAATTTTTTTATAATTTATAACAACAATTTATTCATTTAAAATCGGTGTTTGAGTTTCTTTTTTTTAATTAATTTTCTGCTTAGTTTATAGCAACAATTTATTAAATTAATCTTTATTTGTTGTATACTCAGTGTAAAACTTTCTTAATGTTTAATACTTTTTTTTGTCCAATTTATAACAACAATTTATTAAATTAAAAATATTTTTATTTTTTGTATACTCAGTGTATAAGTTTCACAATTTATTTTTCATTAACTTTTTGGCCTAAACTTTAAACATTTACTCAGAGATTGGCGCGCCATAATTGAAAGATCCGCACCTGGAACTGTGTACTTGATAGATTTTTAAGTAAATATATAGATGTTTAAATATAGTTATATATATATATACATATACTGAAAGCGTGATTACTATAATTTCAAGTGTTGGCTATTATATACTATAGCCAGAGTCCGGGTGCTTCCCACTAATCGGATGCGGATTGACTGCTGCTGGTTGTTGCCTCGGCGACTTCAGCTTGATCCGTAGTCAGTTGCAAGCTGAGCTCTGTGGCGGAATCTTCGATTGGTTTGCCCAGGCAGATGTGCTCGCATCGCTCCTTGGTCTCGAAGTTGTTGCTGTTGCCGGCACAGCCGCCGTAGACGAACTCCTCGCAGGCGTGGCTCTCCACGTTGTAGGCGTAGCGATAGAAGAGCGCAAAACAGCGTCCCGTCTCCTTTGGCTGGTGGCACTCCTCCGGCACGCTGGCGGCATCTACGCTCGCGGTGGCGTTCTGTCCATCCGGCTGCTTCTCCACCACCAGCTGCGACTGATCGACTGCGGCGCCATGGGCACTATGGAGTGCACAGATCAGTACACTGAGCGTAATTAAGCACAACTTGTAGCACATTTCGTTTCGGTTTGTTTGCTGCGAATGATTTGGGGTCTGGTACTTGGCCAGCCTTAAATAGTCAAACAATGTGAGTCAACTCACGGCCCGAAGCCGTACGTATCCGTAGTTTTCGTTATTTGTTTTGTTTTCTTGTTTTTGTTTTTTATCATCTCGTATTTGCTCGACTCATTCGCCGCCTCATGTAAATCACGGCAACGAGTCGCGTCGCATCGTTTTGACAATTTTTATTTATTTTTTTTTTGACGGCCAGCTGCAGTTCAACGCACCAAACTCATATTAATTGCTGCTAGTTCAATCATAAGCTGGCTTATTTCCGCAAACACATTTTGAATTTACGAAAAACTGTCACGGAATGGGGCATGACGATCAATATCGCTCCAACATTTATTACTTGATGTAAAAACTAACCTATTGAATTTTAGCAGGTAAATCCCATTCGCATTTAACAATAGAATTTCGAGGAAAAAAACACACCTCATTATTTGTTCTAGAGATACTGAGAATCAATTTACATATAATATGTGCTAGCTTTACGAAAACATATTCAACATATTTTGGCAGCACTAGCTCTTAAAGTCTTATTGAAAAAACATTATATATAGGCGTCGATTATAATCCCAATTCTAGCATCATAGAACAACTGCAGTTCATCTAATAAAAAATGACGATTCGACGAAAATTTAACTATATACATTTTAGGAACTACAGTTTTATATATAGCTTATTAATATTCTTTGGAAGCACAAAAGTTTTAAAACACGTCAGAACAGTTTTCCCGAAAAAATATAAAATTCAAACATAAACAATTTCATAAATGTTTTTACATAAACAGTCAAGTTATTTTTTCTATTATTACCTATTTACTGTAGAATTTGGAAAGTTTCGCCAGCAATACAGATTTTTAAAAATTGTGATTCTTTTATAATTTTTGAATGCCTCTCACGTAAATAAATGTCAAAATGACAATTAATTTCATTGTGATTCTTAATTCGATTTGCAATATAAATATACATTTATCTTCGTATTTTTAATCTTAATTTTTTTTATCAATCAATTAATCAGAATATCAGTCAAGAAAACTGATCTAGCTAAAATTTAGTGAGAATACCGGGTGATTTCAATATGTCAACAGTTTTAAATGTTAATTTTCATAGAAGACAATTTTAGTTTCTAGGTATATTTTATATGCAATAATTGGAGCGTGTTATTAACACTTTCGCGATGATCTACTTATGATTCATTTCAACATTTCAAATGTACCCAATAATGTAAACAAAAATGTTTGCTTTAATAATTCCCACATATTTAGAATTTGCGCAGAATTCAGATTTTTTATTTGCTACGATTCGAGAATGGCCTTTACAATATGTGATTCGATTTATGGAAACTTGAATCACTTGCTGATCAGACACGCCTCCTCGCACGTCTGGCGGAAGCCCCAACGATTGTCATTGCCTCTGCAGCCGCCGTATTTGAATGTCTCGCAGATATTCTTCTCCTTGTTGTAGTAGAATCGTTCCAGGCTCATGCGACAGGGTCCCGTTTCCAGTGGCTGCAGGCACTTGGCGTCTGTCGGGAATGACAAAAAATTGAAACTGCAACTTGAAACTAAAAGATACTTTTTTGACTTTACCTTGTTTTCGCTGTTGTTGTTGTTGTTGTGGCTGCTGCTTGAGATTTGGCTTTGGGGTGGTGCTGGTGGTGGTGCTGGTCACCGGTGCCACCTGTGCCACCGCCTTAGGTTTGGGCGTGGTCACCGCCCACGTCACTTGTGTGAGGCAAAGCAACGCAATTGCGGCCAACCAAAGAAACTGGGTCATTCTCGTTCCTCGTTTCATTCTCAATGTGATCACTGATAACTGTGCGTTAATAACTGCAAACAACAACTGAATCTTCTATACATGTTTTTCATTTTTCTAAGCTGCCTAATGAGCTTTTCTGAATATATATATCTGTATCTGTGTGTGTCAATGCTGCTAAGCGAAGCGTTGTCACTTAACTCAAATCGCGTATACGCAGTGTGGAGCGCGAGCGCGAGCTTAATTATCAGATTATATATATTTAAATATACATATGCATAGACATGTGTACATGCACATATATGTGGGCCCAGCTAGACAATCAAGAGCTACACTGTACCAAATTTAGTGATGTTAACCATTTGAATACCCTCACATCATTAAATGTTTTTAAAAAATACAGATTTATTCTTTGCAGATGGAAAATATATAATAATATATATAAAAATAAAAATAAAATATATAATATATAAAAAAAATCTTTGTTGCCATGTTCTTTTCAGTTTAATTAAAAATTAAAAGAAGGTCGACATTTATTACTAAATATAAGATCGGTAGAAAAAACTTTGATTTCGTTCTCCCAATAATAATATTTTCATTTGTATATCAGTTAGATTAATTAAAAAAATTCGAAATTTATTACTAAAAAAAATATTAAAAAACTTTGATTTCAGCCTCCCAATAATATATATATATATATATTTTTTTTTTAAATAACAGCTTTGTTTTGAGGGCAGAATTGTAGAATCTATTGGGTTTTAGGAATTACAAATAGTTTTTTTATTGACCCCTGTTTTTGAATATCTTTGATTTAAAAAAATTATTCTACATTTTAAGAATTTTTACATTTTAGTCATATATGCTGAGTTAGTTAGTTTTTAAGCGACTAACAAACGTGATCATTAGACCACAAAGTTGCACATTTTGTGACGCAATAAAGACGAAACTATCTTTTGATATTTGTTATACCAATAAACATTATTTTACAAACAAACTACGATCCAAATATACTTTGTTAGTCGAAGCGAAATGATTCATGATATTGCAGCGATTTGCAAGACAAACGAGACAATTACTCTATATGTACATATATATATATATATAAGTATAAATATAATAAGTACAAGTTCGAAGACTTGGGAATGTACTTTGCACATTGCAGTCGCATTAAAATTGCATTAGTAATTGGGGCAAGTCACAGTTGGTCGTGGCTGATTATTAGACAGATATTGTGAGGGCTAAAGATGTGGCTAAGTCTGGGCAGAAACGTTAGTTAGGTGTTAATGCACAGGGCAAATTTAATTATCACTTAACGATGCTGATAATCATGTTGACGATGATGAGGAGTGCAGTCAACAGACTTGCTATTTATTCATTAGCACACACACACACACACAAGCAAATTTGGCTGATTGAATGGTGAGTGTGTGTGTGTGTGTGTGTGTGTGTGTGTGTGTGTAATGTGGTGACAATTCAGTTAACTGCTTAATTTGCTTGAAATAATTGAACTGCTGCCCAGGCGAGTCGCATTAATTGTGTCGCTCGTCATCCAAAACTGCGTTTAATTACTAAATTAGACCCAGGTCCCAATTGAGAGATGCAACTTGCAAGTGAATAGAGACATTCATTCAATTAACTCACTCTGAGTAACTTGGTCCCAAGTGTATCTGTATCTGTATCTCGATTAGCATACGGTGCGTAAACAACTTTAGTTGAAACCGAAAGTCCGCTCGCTGCCTGACCAGATTCATTGGATCTGTTTTCGCACACACATATTGGAAATACCCAGCAAAATCAACTTCAATTTGTTGTCGTTGTGTCTGTATCTGTATCTAAAGCTGCTGCTGCTGTTGTCATTGATATGCGGAACATGTTTTTTGTTTTTGTTGCCACTGCAAAGTTTTACGTCATTTCATGTGAACGTTATAAGTGTTATGAGCGTAGGGTATCCAATGGGTAAGTTAAGCCCATGGGTAAGAAGAACAGAAAGCCTAACTTTTGAAATGAAATAACAATGTTTATGGGCTGCGAGCAAAGAACTAGTCAGAAATCAAATTATGTATAGTAAATATAATAGTAGGGTATCCGTGAAAAAATATAAATATATTTAAATGAAATGTTAATTTTTTCTTGATTTTAACTGGAAAAAATTAAATGAAACTAAATACACAATTTTTTATAACAACTGTAGTTTATATTAAATGTATTTAAATGAATGAACTAATTAAATATATTTAAACATGTACAATCTCGGCAATATATAAAATCTAATCTCAACTTTACTAAATAACAAATAAATAAATGATCTAAGCTAGCGCGACAACAAACAATGTTTGCTAAATATTTTTGTTTTTGGAAAAGTACAGTAGGTGAGACAGGTGTCTGCATGACCGATCAAGTTAGCACTTTGTAGTTAACTTGGTCAATGTTGAATCTTGGCTAGGCAAAAGAAGCATTTGACAAACAACAAACAATTTCAGTTTCAGTTTCGGTGAGCTGTTGTACGGAATGCCTTGGCAATGGCTGTTGCTTCAAATGCTGCTGCTCCTCCAGATGCGGCTCCCAATGGGTGTTGACGGTGCCTCCAAACGTGGTAAGCAAACGTTGAGCTGAGTTAAGTGGCAACTAATGGCCGCCCAATTTGCAGTTAAGGTGTGCCTGCAGCCAATGGTGAGCGGACGCTGTTTTGGCCATGTCGAGAGCTATGCCTACAATCCGCTCCAGCGTCGCTGCGAGTCCTTCATCTACGGCGGCTGCGGCGGCAACGAGAATCGCTTCGACAGCAAGGCCGCCTGCGAGCTCAGCTGCCGTGATATTTAGTCTGACAAATGGTTGTATGATGGAATGACACAAAATGTTGATCGATCGAAGAATGTTAATAACAACTACAGCTACAGGCTATTTAAAGTGCTTAAATATGTATTCTCAATTCGTGGTTTGATTGCTTTTGCTGGCCAAATTCTTGCGTCGCTTCACGTGACGCGCATTGTTGCAAATCCGCTCGCAGTCCTCGAGCGAACCAAACAGCGGCTTATTGCTGCAGCCAACGTAGTGGCAATGTTGCGTCTCCACATCGAAGTAGATGCCCACTGTGGTCGGCACGCACAGGGTGCTTCGGCTCGGCTGCACCTGGCACAGATCACCTGCGACAACTTTTGAATTCAAATCATCTGCTAAAAAATATAAAATTTCTGTTACTCACGTGTTCGTGCCACAACCAGACTGAAAACCAGCAGCAGACAGAGCGCAAATTGTGTATTTGTTGCACGACTCATTTTAAGTTTTTTCTAAAGTCGGTATTTTAATTTAAGTTCAAGTTGCTGTTCAAAATTCAGCTCTGTTCTGTGGCTGGCACAGATATCGTCTGTATTTCCATAGAGTCGCTGTGGAGAAATGCGCAGCAGTGGCAGCTGCTGTTCGCCATATATATAGTAATTATAATTGGAATAAAATGTCGATGTAGCCGTCTGTATATAGTATACCGATCTGTTGATATGTCTCGTCTTTCTGTTTTTTTGTGCAATTTATGAGTTTTTTGAATACTCGACACAGGTTCAGGAAAGTACAGTCAAATATTCCACAAATCCACGCTTTGCAGATTAATATTATTATAATATTTCACAGACTTTGTTCAGTATTGTAAATGAATTTTTGAATTGATTATTGCGCCACTTTTGATCACTGGCTAAGTTGATCACTCTGCTGTTGGAGCTGTCGCAAACTCGACTCGAAACCTCGAACAAAAGGCAAATCTCACATTCTCGTAATCAGGCTGCGCTCTGCCAATAGCCGCTGCTGACGCTGACGCTACTTTTCACTGATAAGAAGCCACAACAACAACAACAACAACAATGATAATGATAATGTTAACTCGCAGCCTGCATGTGCGTTGTTGATAATATGCACGATGCCAACGCGCTGATGACTGAAGTCTGTCGTTCCGGCTTAAACTGGCGAACGCCTGTTGCAGAAGGCCGGCCCACAAGCCAAAGTTTCCTGCAAAACAACTGTCAAGCAACGACATTTGAATACTCTTACCAAGCAATTTACAAAACCAATATGTGAAATTATATTTATATATTATATTTTCTACTGATGCAAGAAACATATTTTTTTGGGCTTGCATTTTTGAGAATTGTTGTTGCTTGATTTTATCTTCGTTGCTTAATATGAACTTTACTGACAGAGCCTTAAATAATTTTGTATGCTTTTATTGTTATTTATTCCTTTCAATTGTATTTATTTTAATTCATTTTGTCTGTCTAAAAACCTTACAGCTTATATAATTTTTCTAATATTGTACTTTTAGAACAACTATAATTCATACCACATTTATATATTGCGTTTGGAACACATCAACAAGTTCAAGCTTAAAATAATTTGATTACGATTGTTTTGAATATTGTTTAAAGTTATAATCACGAATTGACCTTAAATACAAACTATCAAGTCAACTTTTGATATACTTGATACTCATTTCTATTGCTCATTATACTGTTTTATTTAGCTTATAGAATAAGCTGTTATACCCTATAAAAATTAGCGTATTTTTAGCTGACGCAAGCGTTGCTCGATGCCCAACTAAGTAAAGTAATTAATTAAGCTGCGACTTGGAACATGCCACACAGACAAAGTTGAACACGTTTCAAGATTCTTTTGGAAATAAACAATTACGTCACGGGTCAGATCGGTGATTAACACTCGAGAGTCCGATTAAAATCAAACGCAGTTTGTTTTATAGTAGACACCAAATTTTTTTGGCTGTTTATTCGATTCGCCTCAATTATTCTTATAGTAATCGGGACTGCGTCGATGGCCACGCACACAGGTCGCAATGCAATCCTGATAGCTGCCAAAGCTCTGTCCGGGCGTCAGACGACAGGCACCGATCGAGTACATCTCGCAGTCGAGCGTCGCCCGATCATAGTAGAAGCCCTCGATCTCCACGGTGCAAATCCCTTCTGAGAACGGCGGCGGCATCAGGCAAATATCTGTCGAACCCAAAGGCCATGTTAGGCAATTCAATTATTTGAAAGCCGCCCACTTACTTGGTATGCCGAGCACATAGCGTGCCTCGATCTGGCAGCAGCCAAGCCACCCGATCACCAGCAACAACAACAACGACGATTTGAGTGCTGACATCTGGCGGCGCGCTTTCTGATAGTGTAAGGCAGAGCACCACCCGCCGACAACTGAGTGAGCGAGTGAGACCAGAGCAACCTCAAAGTTGGCGGCATCAACACAACACACACACACACACACAGAGCTAACGGAAGTGATAAGCAGCCCCATGCGCCAGCTGTGCTCGAATCCTACAATGTAAGCGGCAAACAACAAGTAAGAACATCTCCTCGAACATGAAAGAGTACCAAAAAAAGTTAAAAACAAGTGAGATTGCTCTAGTCGAGATCTCCCGTCTAGGAGTTACCCTGAACCCAAAATTTAATACATACACACAAACTCTCGGCACTTAGTAAGTATTAAGAAATTTTAAAATTAAAAAAAATGTAATTCATGTAAAAAATTTTCGAATATATACGCTAGTGTTCCCATATAAGGATAGGTCTCAACTTTCCCCAGTCATAACTTTGCCAAAACTCAACCGATTTTCAAAAGGTTGGTCTTTTTGTTCATGGTTCG